>JARGCV010000248.1:147500-232500 GCA_034064705.1 Bothrops alternatus
CAGGGAGTAAGGATATGTCTCAAGTGTTTATTTTTTAGATTGCACCCTGTAAACCCAAATATGGGAGGAAGGAATCATTCTTTCCTTTTGCTTGTTTCAGCTCAACCCAGAGCCATCCTGCAAGCACAAATATATATATGTTGTTTAAAATTGTTGACAAAGAAATAAGGGATTTCTGATATAGCTATTTCGAGTTTCTTAACTCTCTTCAGTCAGAACTCACCCTTCCGGGATTCGAACCTGGGCAGTCTGCATGCTAAGCAGATGCTTTAACCTATTGAGCCACAAGTTCTCTCCCACTTTGTCAGTAGTCAGGGAGTAAGGATATGTCTCAAGTGTTTATTTTTTAGATTGCACCCTGTAAACCCAAATATGGGAGGAAGGAATCATTCTTTCCTTTTGCTTGTTTCAGCTCAACCCAGAGCCATCCTGCAAGCACAAATATATATATGTTGTTTAAAATTGTTGACAAAGAAATAAGGGATTTCTGATATAGCTATTTCGAGTTTCTTAACTCTCTTCAGTCAGAACTCACCCTTCCGGGATTCGAACCTGGGCAGTCTGCATGCTAAGCAGATGCTTTAATATATATATATTTGAATTGAGGGGCTTATTGATACTATTTGTTTAAAAGAAACTGATTATTGGAAGATATATACTAAACTTGATTGTTTGGGTGACTTTACATAACCTCTCAATGAATTGAAGTGATGGATTGATTGTTAGATTGATGGTTTAGATATGTAAATGAAAATTAATATTCTTAACAAGACGATGTGTCGGTCTGGCTTAGTGTAGTTTAAAATTCTTGTTAGGATTATATAATAACTTTGTTTGAAGTAGTGGGTTTTCTTTTGTTTTACCCTGTACTCACTCTGGGAAGTCAGGGGGGGGGTAGGGAGGGTTTATAATTTTATATACTATGCTTTCTCAACTGTAATTGGGGTTGATGCAAGAATATGTAATTATTGTTATTAAGGGGTTGCTCGGGGGGCCTCTGGGCACCACATCCGATGGAAAGAGGAAGGAGGAGTGAAGGCTGATGTAAGTAGAAAGTTGATAAGAAGGGGGAAGAGTAGGGATAGTTGGGTGGAGTAGAAGGAGGGAGAAAGAGAAGGAGGGAGGAGAGTAGGTAGATAGTTGGTAAGTGAGGGGGGAAGGTTAGGGTTAGGGGGATGTGGTGGTGGGGGTACCGGGCAGTAATGTTAATTGTTTGGTAAATGTGGTCTATGATTATTTTCAGTTGAGTTATTATTATTAAATGTATTGAAATATGTACTAATGTTTTGTTAATGGATGATTTTGAAATATGTATTTATGTTGTGATTATGTTTATTGTTTATTTTAACACTATGATTTGATTTGACCATTTTTCTTTTTCTGTTAAAAATTAAAAAACCAATAAAAATATATAAAAAAATATTTTGCTATTTCTAAATAATTACCAAAGAATTGGAAACAAGATAATCTAACCATTGTAAAATGATTTTAATACTTAATAAACACTTCAAAATTCCAGCTCAGTAGTGTAAATTCTGTCCAGATGTTCTCTTCATTAAGCAACAACAATGCTGAAACAAAATAAAAAGTAATCCATAGCTCATTCATACGTGTCAATGAGTAGCATTCATTGATGATATTGGATTGCCAGATAGAAGTAAAGTTCCTGGCCAAGCAGCACATCAAAGTTTAGAAAGTTTTGATAGGTTAAAGGCAGCATTCCCAATTTTATAGGGCCAATGGGCATAGTTGGAATTTTGAAGGAGTTCCCTTAGAACTTTCATAATATGCTAGATAACTTGTGCTCTGTTGGATCATCATTTCAGAGAAACAGAATAACAGAGGTGGGCAAAAAAGCAGTGGGAATGGGTGTGACTTCTTACTTCCTGCCAGCTTGCCCATTGAGTTTCTTTGTGGGAAATTGGCAAGAAAACATTCCTTCCTTCCTTCCTTCCTTCCTTCCTTCCTTCCTTCCTTCCTTCCTTCCTTCCTTCCTTCCTTCCTCCATCCCTCCCTGATTCAATCTTTCTTTCTTTCTTTCTTTCTTTCTTTCTTTCTTTCTTTCTTTCTTTCTTTCTTTCTTTTTCCTTCCTTCCTTCCTTCCTTTTTTCCTTCCCCAGGACACTGTAGAATTGAGAATGGGCATACTTCACAATGTTGGAATTCAATGTGAGATTGTTGAATTATAGGAAGGAAGGAAGAAAGGAAGGAAGGAAGGAAGGAAGGAAGGAAGGAAGGAAGGAGAAAATTTGAATAAATTTGTGTTGCTTATTGGGGTCTGGCACTAAATATCCAGTGTAATCATGGATTTATCCTTGAATAATTACAGAATGATTCCATTTATTCTTCATTGGAAGTACTTCTCTGGTATCAGAGGATGTTATTTGGCAGAGGCAGTTGTATTATATGATGTTCTTCCTGAATATGTTTGCAATAGGTTCATCATTGCAATATAAACTGAGGAACTCATTAGATTGAGGTTGCAAATTGCCTGTCCTGATCTTTCCCTTCATACATCAGAAATTGGCAGTTTCTTCAGGGAATAGGAACACAAGACAATGAGGACAGACTTTGGTCATGGCACCAACATCAGGACAAATATTACATCATGCAAGTTGTGCATTTTGCCTCACTCTTTTCTCTGTTGCCGTCTTGTTACTGAAAGTGAGTATTTAGGAACTTCTACTATAATTAGTGTTTTAGTGTCACACAGCAGCAGGCTGAACTGGCCACAGCCTCCCCAAACTTCATTCCCTTTTGGGGAGTCATTAGTCCCAGAATATGGACACACTCTGTACTTTAACCCATTTGAAGTACCTCAGTCCAAAACTGTTGCCCTGTGATGCACCATATTGCCCAGTTAATGGTAATGACAACAAGAGTTTAGCAGTATATGGGTGTGCAATGTCATCAGGGTAAAGGCTGGCCATTCAGAATGATATCTATAATAGGCACATAAGTTTGGAAAACTTTATTTTCTAAAAGGTTGAAAGAAAGGAATTTGACCAAGAATTTAATTTTATGATGGTCATGATATCTGAATTGCAAAACACAAAACCAGTTGTTGTTTTTTTAAACAATTATTTTATACTTCTGCACTTGTCTTTATTGATGCATCTCACAATCAAGAAAAGGGTGGTCACAAAATGAATATAAGCTAAGGAGGGAAGTCTGTGCCACAAAAGCCAAACTGCATATTTGTTTCCTCACACCGCCACATCAAAATAGTCATTTTATAGAAGACAAACTGGTGATGCATAGAGGAAGATAATCATTTCCTCTCTAGTGATTTATAGCTTCTTATAGCTCTACCCAGCCATCACTGGAGCAATAAAAAACCTGTCTTTATTAGAGTCAAACAAGCAAATTAGCTACCCACTCACACCACACTGATACTCCCTCCATCCAAACACCTCCCCCTCATGCAGACAAACATGAACTATAGCATAACAAGCAAAAAAAAGTTCAATACCCTGAACAAGAACCAGATAAACAAACAAAATCAGCAAGAGATGCAAAAGCTGAGATATATTTATCTCTCTTCATTCCTTAGTACCTCTTCTGATCCCTCCAGATGCTTCATAAAACTATCTGTCCCTCTAGGAAAAGACATGTCACGACATCACATGACGTTGCGCGACGTGTCAGGACTGTTTTGCCATGGGGTGGGTGCAGCTTCCATGTGAAGCCTTCGGCCTGTGAGCCAGCAGTTTGACACCCCTGCTCTAGGACAGTGCTTCCCAAACATTTTCCTTCATCATCCAAAACCACTTATTATATTGACAGCTGGCATTGGGGCTGGGGTTTAAAAATGGAAGATGCTGGCAGGACTGTACAATAGAAACCTCACCCCCCTTTTTTTAGTATACATCACAGTGACCATCTTAAATTTTTTTTTGCACCTCCTAACATAAAAGAGTATGCAGATATTGCCATCAAAAAGTCTATTTGAATATATTGAATTCTGTAAGACTTTACATACCATAAAAGGCATTCTTTTATTTTAGTGATGGTGAGTCAAAGTATTTTACATCCATTATTATGGTAACATTTTCAGAGGTCTGTAAGATAAAACAGTATTTTCATTCCCACGTTGAGTGAAACTTGTTTATATCACTCCCTTATTAATTTCATCCTATTTACATATCCTCATGAGTAATAAAAGAACTTTTATTTTAATTCTGAAATTACATTTTGCACATTGTTGAAATTATAAGAGGCATGCAGTGACCTTTTCTGATTTACTCTTACTGTCTTTCTTTATTTTCATTGCTCCTCCTGAGGATTTCTTCATTCTTAATAAGTCTTCATTCTTAATAAATGTATCATTCTATTTACCACCTCTCCTGTGGGAATTGCACTGGTTCCTGATTTGTTTCCAGGTGCAATTCAAGGTGCTAGTTGTCACCTTTAAAGCCCTTCATAGCTTGGGATCTGAGGGAACATCTCTTGCCTGTCAATCCACCCGACCCAATAGAATGGAGAGGCAAAGAATGGTGCAGGTCCTGTCCCCTAAGGAGATACATCTGACAGGACTCAGAAGAAGGACCTTCTCCATGGTGGCTCCCTCTCTCTGGAACATCATCCCTCTAGAAATTAGACTGGCCCCCACTAATACTCTTTCGGAAAGCTCTCAAGTCCTGGTTCTATCAGCAGGCTTGGGTAACCCAGAGTGGGATGGAGCCCATTAAATGGCTGGTATGAGTGTGTGTTGTCACCGGATTGGGGTTATTATTTTTATTTTATTTTTATTTCTTTTATATTGTGTTTGTATTTTCTGTAAGCTACCTTGAGTCTCTGTGAGTGAGTAGACGGCAATGTAAATTTTCCAAACAAACAAACAAACAAACAAACAAATAAATAAATTTGTATTGTAAGGTTTTCTATTTTTTTCAAGGTTTTCTATTTTCCCAAAATATTGGGAGGAAATTCCATAAGGAGAATTGGACTCTGTCTATCTATCTGTCCATCAGCATGACAGCAGAATTTAGTAATGTGGTAAATGACAACAAATTATAGGTCAAATTAAAAAAAATGTCCCACAACTAGACTGAGGATTGTGGACTCCCCCCCTCCAAAAAAAGGGGGAACAGAGAGGAAAGAAAAAAAGAAAAACTTTCCTCAATAAAAGTCTGGCAATGGAAAAAAGAGAGCACAAACATTTCATAAACCACTGGAAGTAAACACATTCACTTGAAATCATTATTTTTCAGTCCTTGTTCACTATCTCCCCAAAGTCAATTTTCTTTACAAGCTCACATTAAACAAAATAGCTAGATTGCACTGAAGTCCAGAACAATACACTTTTGATGAAAGGAGTTTACTAAGAATTTCTTTCAGTTTCTACTAACACCATTACAAATATGCAATGATTTTTTTAAAATTACAATCATATTGTAGGATAAAGAGTGATAATTAAATTCTCTCCCAATTGCAAATGCAACATTTTATAAGGAAAATGCTTTGAAATACTCAAAGGATCCTTGTAAATTGGAATTTCAGAAGCATGTAGATTTTTTTCTCCATTTTGTGTCTTGGCAACGTTTCGACGAAGTCACATTCGTCATCTTCAGGCTGGTGCTTTCAGCTTCGTGCTTCTAGCAGCAATGTGTGATTGCAACTGTTTCTTCCTTTTAACTGCCAGTGGGGGTTTGAACTGATTGGCTGGGAGCTCGGCTGTGTTCTGATTGGGTGGAGGTGTGTTCTGATTGGTTAGGGGGTTGGCTGTGCTCTGATTGGCTGGGGGAGTGTTCTGTTTGGGTGGGGGCTTAGTTGTGCTCAGGTTAGTCTGAGTTACAGAGGAATTGGAGATGGTGAGCTGCATAGCTATTTGGCTTCGTGGTCGTGCCTCATCTTCATGGTGGGTGTTAGTTTGCTTCTTGTATGGATTGGAGGGGTTTAAGGTGGCTAATGATGCAGCTGTGGTCTGCCTTCTGGTTTGTGGTCGTGCCTCATCATCGGTGTGGGTTTGGGTTTGCTTTTTGCCTGGATGTGTGGTGGTGACATCGTGTGTGGTTTTTGTGAGTGTAGGTCTGGTGTCATTCTTTGTGTTATGGACTCTTTTGTCAATAAGGGCGGGTTTCCAAATGGCTGGTAGGCGGGAGGTATCATCTCGTTTGTTCATGCTGTGAGGGCGTTTTTCTATCTCGATGGCTTCTCTGATTATTCTGTTATTAAAGTGTTCAGTTTTGGCAATAGTTCTGGTCTTTTTGAAATCAATTTCATGTCCTGTGGCTTTAAGGTGTTGGACCAGGGAAGAAGTTGGTTCCTCTTTTTTGACTGAGTTTTTGTGTTCTTCAATGCGTGCACTTATTCTTCTGTTGGTTTGTCCGATGTATGTGGTGGAGCAAGCAGTACATGGGATTTCATATACTCCTTGATTTTCTAACTCAATTTTGTCTTTGGGGTTTCTTAGGATGGTGGATATTTTTCTGTTTGTGCAGAATGCTGTTTTGATGTTATGTTTGTGCAGGATCTTGCTGATTCTGTCTGTGGTGCCTTTTATGTATGGGAGGAGGGCTTTGCCGTTTTCTTGTTCTCTGTCTTGGATTTTAGTGGGAGTTTCTTTTTGGATTAAGTTGGAAATCTTATTTCTTTGGAATCCATTGGATGTTAGTACATTAGTGAGAGTGTGTAGTTCGGTTTTTAGGTGTTGTTCGTCAGCTAGACATTTGGTTCTGGAGATCAGTGTCTTGGCTACGGAGTTGATCTGTGCTGGGTGGTGGTGTGAGAGTGCGTGCAGATAGCGGTTTGTGTGTGTTTTCTTCTGGTAGATGGTGTGTCCTAGGGAGCCATTGGATTTCTTGTAGACTAAGACATCCAGGAAGGGAAGTTGGTTATTAGCTTCTGTTTCCATGGTGAACTGTATTTTGGGGTGTAGGCTGTTGAGGTGTGTGAGGAAGTTGTCCAGTTTTTCTTTCCCATGTGGCCAGATTACAAAGGTGTCATCTACGTATCTGAGCCAGAGTTTGGGTTTGTGATCAGATTTTTCTAGGGCTTGGGTTTCAAAGTGTTCCATGTAGAGGTTTGCAATGACAGGTGAGAGGGGTGATCCCATGGGTGCTCCTTCTATTTGTTTGTATTTTTGTCCATTATAGATGAAGTATGTGTTGGATAGACAGTGGTTGGTCAGATCTAGGATGTGTTTGGGGGGGTTATATTTGTTTTGGATAGCTGTTAAGGCTTCTTTGATTGGCACTTGGGTGAAGAGGGATATGACATCGAAGCTAACTAGTAGGTCGCTGGGCTGTAAGTTTTGTTCCTTTATGATCTCTATGAACTGGAATGAGTTTTTTACATGTGAGGTGATGGATTCTGCATAGGGCTGTAGTTGTTTGGCAAGAAATTTGGTTAGGTTTTCTAGAGGTGAGCCTATGGAGCTGACTATGGGTCTTAATGGGGTTCCTTCTTTGTGTATCTTGGGGAGACCATAGAGCTTAGGGCATCTGGATGATTTCTCTCTGGGAATGATTCTTAGCTGGGTCTCTTCGCTAATGGGGGAGGCCTTTATTTTGGATCCGGTGGTTTTTTCCAGGTAGGTGGTGGGATCTGTGTTTAGGAATTTGTATGTGGAGTCTTGGAGTAGGTTGGTTAATTTGGTTTGGTAGTCAGCTGTATTCATGACCACCGTGGCGTTGCCCTTGTCTGCTGGTAGGATTATTATGCTGGTGTCTTGTTTCAGGTTAAGTAGTGCTGTCTGCTCCTCTTTGGGTAAGTTGCTTTTGGGTGGCTTGCTGGTGCAGAGTATGTTGGTGATTTCGAGTCTGATTCTGTTAGCGTCATCGGGGTTGATTTTGGTCAGGCTGGTTTCAACTCCGCATATAATGGTTTCAGTGGGGATGTGTTTGGGAGCGACTGCAAAGTTGAATCCTTTGGAAAGGACATTGGTCCTCCTATCTGAGATGTTATGCACGGTTTGTTATATATAAAAGCTATATATATATATGTGTGTGTGTGCGTGCGCGCGCACGTGTGTGTGTGTGTGCATCTTAAAGAGGAAGTGAAATTTTTGGAATATTCATGAGCAGGAAGAGTCATGTGGTAACTCAGTCAGTCAATGTGAAGAAAGTGCTACTGAGTCTGTGCAAAAAAGGTATTGAGTTAGGAGCTGAATTTTCAGTCTCAGGTTTGTCTCTGTATCTCTCTGTAAGAAGTCTTCATTAAGCTATGTTGCTGTAAAGAAGAATGCATGGTATTGTAAATATTTTGATATAAATATAAAGAAGTTATTTTGAATCAGCTAAATGCAGTCAACTGTGAGAGCTTCTGATTTATTTTTTCACCAACAGAGAAATTAAAATTCTCTAACAGGTTATGGGCCCAGAGCTTACTAAGGACTGCATTGTAATTTAAAGCTGGAAGAAATTGCCTGTGTTTAGAAAGTATAAGAACAAGGCAGAATAAGCAGAATGGCTGCAATGGAATTTAAGGAAAGCTCTGTGCCTCGTTTAGGCCAGAAGAATTACATTGTGTGTGCTGCTAAAATGGAATGTTTGCTCAAGGCTAAAGTGTTTGCAGCTGCTGATCAGAAAAGTCATGATCCAGCAATGGCTTATCTCATCTTGAATTTAGATGATGAACAATTTCTAAATGTTGCAAATTTAAGGACTGCAAAGGAGATTTGGTTGAAGTTGAGAGCTGTGCACATGAATGTTTCTGCATGCAAAATAGTGCAATTGTCAAGAAAACTTTACAGGGCCTGTTTGCAACCAGGTGAATCTGTGGAACAGCATTTAAATAAAATGCAAAGTTTATTTTTGGACTTAGAACAATGTGGGATTAAATTCCCTGAGTCCCAGAAGATTTTATTGGTGTTGAACAGTTTAGATAAAACCTGGGACATAGTTTCTGCAATATTTGAGTGTAAAGAAGAGCAAGACTTAAATTTTGAGGCTTTAACGGCATGTTTGCTTAATGAAGAAGAAAAGCAACATTTTAGGAAAAGCCACAAGGAGGTGAAATTCTTGAGGAGGGGGTCCAGATTGCAAGTCTCCGGAGAAGAAACAAGCAGATGGGACCAAGTTGCATCAGAAAAGAGATTTTGCAAGCAGAGGGCTCAGCAAGAAAAGAATTGCTACATTTGTGGAGCAAACACACATCTGAAAAGGAACTGTTTGCAGAGGAACAATTTGCAGCGAAGGACATTTGTGCAAGCAAAAAAAGACTGATTTGCAAAAGGAACATTTTGGTGTTGCAAAAGTTTGCTATAGCAACAACAGAGACAAGTGGCTAATAGATAGTGGGGCAAGTCAAACAATTGTTAATGACTCTGAATTATTTTGCAGGTTTGTTCCAGTAGCACAAGAAGCTGTGGCTTTGGCAAATGGCCAGAAAGCAAAAGTCATTGGAAGAGGCAATGTAAAAATTCCATATTTGGAATCAAAGTTTACCAATGTGCTTTGTGTACCTGAGATGGAACATAATTTGTTAAGTGTGTCTAATTTAGACAAACAAGGTTTTGAGACCATTTTTGTAAATGGGAAGTGTCTCATCAAAAGAAATGGGAATATTTGTGCAGAAGGCATAAAGGAAGATAATCTATATGTATTGCAGGGACAAAAGGTTCAATGTTCCCATATATTTAAGAATGTTGCAGAGCACAATTTGTGCGTTCATCTTCTACATAGAAGACTTGGCCATGCAAGCCTTAAAGTTTTGCAGCAAATGTAAGAGTTTGCAGAAGGGCTAAATTTGAAGGGATGAAAAACATATTTGGACTGTGCAGTATGCAAAGCATCAAAGTCAAAGGCATTCCCAGTTAGTAAATATAGCACAAGACAAACAAAAAGAGCTCTAGAACTGGTCCATGCAGATCTGGTGGGATCAATGCAAGCCAGTTTGGGAGGAGCAAAATATGCACTGGTAATTGTTGATGATTATAGCAGGTATTCATTTTCCTACTTGCTTAGAGGAAAGACAGAGTTGCTACAACAATTCAAACAGTGGGTAAGTTTTGTAGAGAGAAGGTACAGACAACAAGTGTGTCAGTTGCAAACTGACAGAGGTACTGAATTTATGTCAACTAAATTCCAACAATGGTTGGGGAAGTTGGGGATAAGACACAGACGTACAAATCCTTACACAGCAGCAGAGAACGGTGTAGCTGAAAGAAGGAATTGTGTTTTGCAAACAATAAAAGATTCATTATTAGAGGATTCTGGTATGAGCAGTCATATTGGGGAGAAGCCATATTGACTGCCAATTATATAGTTAACAGGCTGTGGAGTTCCTCCATTAATAATATTCCATATGACATTCTTTATGGGAGAAAGCCATCACTGGCACATTTGAGAATTTTTGGAAGTACTGCTTGGGTACATATTCCAAAAGCAATCAGAAGAAAGGGACAGCAAAAGGCAAGAAAGCTCAGATTTGTGGGCTATGAGCCGGGGTCAAAAGGATATCGCTTTAGCGATAGAAGTAAAAGAATTGTAATTTCAAGGTCTGCTAATTTTGCAGAACAAAATTGGGACAGAATTAATGCAAATTCTGGGTGTGTCTCACTTAATGATGGTGATCTATTTAACGACAATAACTCATCTAATGATGGAAAAATGATTATTGAAGATGTCAATGTTCAGGGTGGAGAGGCTGAACAAGACATGAAGCCAGAAAGACTTGAGACACAGGAGCAGTTAATACCACGTAGGTCAGAGCGATGTAACAAAGGAATTTCGCCTGACAGGTATTCTGCCAGCAAGGTAAAGGTTTACAATGTATGGTATGAACCAAGAAGTAATAAAGAGGTGTTGGCATTACCAAAAGCTGAACAAGAAAGATGGAAGGAGGCCATGGATAAAGAGATGAAATCCATGGGAGACCATGAAGTATTTAAATCAGCGACTTTGCCACAGGGAACCAAAGCTGTGGGTTGTAAGTGGGTATATAAGAAAAAGGTATTGCCAAATAATGATGTACAGTATAAGGCCAGGTTAGTGGCACAAGGTTTTTTACAATTAAAGAATTTGGGAGAAATAAAAAATTATCTCGGTGTAGAGATACAGAAAAATGAAAAAGGTGGTTATATTCTCAGTCAAAGGAGAAAAATTGAGCAGTTATTGGAGAAATATAATATGAAAGATTGCAATACTGCTCCCACACCCATGAGTACGGATTTTTATAATAGTTTAAGTGCGGAAAAAGGTGAAACCTGTGATCAAGAGATATATCACTCAGCAATAGGGAGTTGTTATATCTATCACAGTGGTCCAGACCAGACATAGCTTGCGCAGTAAGCATTTTAAGTTGTTTTACTGCTGCACCTACAAAGTTACATTGGATGGGTGTAAAAAGGGTTCTCAGATATTTAAAGGGAACTATAAATTTGGGTCTTCAAATACAGATTACTGAGGAATTGAAATTAAAGTGTTATGTCGATAGTGACTATGCAAATGACATAAACACAAGGAAATCAAATTCTGGGATTATAATATTGTTTGGAGGGACTCTGATTGGATGGAAATCCAGAAAACAAACAACTGTTGCTATTTCAACAGCGGAAGCAGAGTTTATTGCTTTATCTGAATTGTGTTCTGAAGTAACATGGTATATACAGTTGTTGCAAGATTTAAATATTAATGTAAAAGAATCTGTAAAGGTATTTGAAGACAATGCTGCCTGTATAAAAATGGCAACTGGTGACAGGGTGAAGAACAGAAGTAAACATGTAGACTTTAAGTATTGTAATGTCAGGGAAGCTGTAAAAGGAAAATTGATTAGTTTACATCGTTGTTCTTCTGAGGATAATTTGGAAGACATGATGACTAAACCATTGGGTAGTGTTCACTATGGAGAATGTATTAAGTCAATAGGTCTGATGTCTCTTCCTGTCATGAAGGGAGGAGTGTTGGAATATTCATGAGCAGGAAGAGTCATGTGGTAACTCAGTCAGCCAATGTGAAGAAAGTGCTACTGAGTCTGTGCAAAAAAGGTATTGAGTTAGGAGCTAATTTTCAGTCTCAGGTTTGTCTCTGTATCTCTCTGTAAGAAGTCTTCATTAAGCTATGTTGCTGTAAAGAAGAATGTATGGTATTGTAAATATTTTGATATAAATATAAAGAAGTTATTTTGAATCAGCTAAATGCAGTCAACTGTGAGAGCTTCTGATTTATTTTTTCACCAACAGAGAAATTAAAATTCTCTAATAGAAATTGTGTGTTTATTGACATGCAGTATATACTGAATCTGAGACTGATTCCTACTATCCTTGGAAGGAACACTCTTCAATATTTTGACCCTTTTCCCTGCCCCCTTCCTTGTCCCTATATAAATTATCTCAAAATAATGACATGGCATCATGATACCATTGAACAAATGATACAATTATGGAATTATTTCATATCTCCTGACCCAAGAATCTAAACTACTTCATTGTGCAATGATGTCATGATGCTCCTTTCATTATTTATATCTCTTTGCTTCCTGTTGACTAACCTCAAAAAGCTAAGTAGAGCCCCTGGTGAATACCTGAATAAGCAAGCATCAGGAAATCCAATGAGAGTTTTTAAAATATTCCAGAAATTGGCCTGGCAAACCACATCCATATTGGTGCCAAGAAAATTGCATGGAAGTGTCCATGAAGTCTAGAACTGAGCTCAACTCAAAGCAGACTTTCCCCAGGAATGAGAGAAAGGAATCTTAAATAAAAGCATTTTAAATAAATTGTTTAATGAAAGAAAGAATTTTAATATTCTTGAGAAGTGCAGTCAAAGATAAAAGCATAAAAGATTACCAATTGAATTGCAAGAGACCTAAAAACAGGCATGGCCTAGAGATTTATTCTTTGGAATTTTGCTTGTTCTGCTCAACTTCAATGCTGCGTTTGATGAACTCCAGTAAACCTTACAAAATCTGGACAATAATGTCTAGATATAGACATAGGCAAACACATTTCCATAAATATCAGCAAACAATTTTGCACTTTACATCCATTGACCCATAACGATATGGACTGACCCCTGGGAACTTGTCAGCAATAACATCTTCTTTTCCTTTTTTTGGGTGCTATTCCCAATACTTAGAGAACACAGACAGCAATATGCTTTACAATATTTTTGTCTTATGGGTGAACATGTATTTACAAACAGCTTTTCCCATAATGTCCTGTATGATCCCACAGCTAAAATGTTTTTGTTAATGTTGTTGTTGTTAACATGAAGAGAAATGTAGTGGCTTTTCCTTCTATAAGGGTAACTTGGCAGAACAAACAAATCAAATTAATAACCAGAGCATGTCTGTGTATTTTTTTTTTGTTTTTTGCAATAAGGACATTGTTCCTTTACCTATTGGCCAGGAAACCATAAATCAGACAATTGTATTCTGCCAAAATTCAACTGAAGCATTTAGCGAAAGACTATAGCAACCAGACACAATGTGTATACATATACACGTACATCACATTGTAATAATCAATGTGTAATCCAAACAGGATGTTAGTTAAATAAAATGTGAAGGCTATATTAATGAACTCTTTTGGTGTCCAACACAGCATTTCATTTTCTTTCACAGGCTGCATAATGTGAAGCCAGGGAATAAATTATAAATGAAATCCCCATCATATGTTTATAAATACACTAACATTAGCATTTTACTTCCTCATAAATCTACCCTAAATATTCTGGTGCAAGATTGAGAGCTCTGTAAAACAATGATATATTCTCAGCTCACAGGCCTTGCCTAGTGGCCTGTTCATTTCTACCGCTGTTCTTCAAACATTACTTCTTTCGCTCATGCCCCCTCATTTAAAATCCATTTTAATTTAAAGATGCTCGGTGCCATCCTAGTGATACATTTACTCATCCTAGTTATACATCATGGAGCAGGGAAAAGAAAATTGTTTAATCTAGAGATACGGTTCAATGTGGTCACCATTGAACAGTGGAGTAATTACCAGATCAGCTCTGCTAAAAATGCACTCAGGGTGTTCTGTGACCTATCATCTTCTAATCTGCATAGTGAAGTATAGCTTCATAACTATAAATTGCTGACTTAATTAAAACCAGGACCTTTCTGTCATTTAATTACAGGGAGAAAGGTTATTGCTTAAATGCAATTTTCCAAATGTGATTTCTTAACAGTTATTAACTGCTTCACCATCATTTATTGTTTCAGATTTTTCAATTTGAAAATAGCCCCTGTGACAGAAGTAATGACTTCATGAAAAACTCAATCTAGATGGAGCTGAGTAGACCCATTTGTTTCCCGTAAGTGGAGCAGACAGAAAACTTGAAAATGTCACAGAAGGATCCTCTGATTGCTCTCACTTGCAGGAGTAATTAAAAACCAAAAGGTTGTTTTAGAGGTGAAGGGTTTGTGGCAATTTCAGGTTTTGATCCCCACTGCTGAAGGAAGGTACTTGAATTGTCAACCCTAGGGAATGAGGGGAGGTAGACAGTTCCACCATTATTAAATAATATTAATTCAGGTTACATACTAAGATAGGTAGATCTATATCTATTATAAACCTGCAGGTTAAAACGTGGGGCTGAAAAGGAAGGAAAATGGGGTTTTCTAGAAATTGCATATGTAGTAGTGATTGGAATTCGCTAGAAATGTGCAGACTGAGAGCAAAAAATGGAAGTCCTAGAAATATTCTTTAACATGAATCTCCTTCATAATGTAAGAAACCTCTGTTTATTTATTTATTTTTCAAATTTCTATACCGCCCCTCTCCTGAAGGACTCGGGTTGGTGTAATACAAATGATGGGAGAGGGGGCTCTGTTTTGATATTGATATTCTTTGTTATCCTGTCACAAATATGAACTGGATAATAGGCTATGTTGTAAAGGAATCTGGTAGTATACTATAGTACACTGACAGAAATATTGGTTTGAAAGTACATGTTCACTTGGTAGATTTGTAATGTATTAACGTTTATATTGTGCTTTAAAATGGGAGGTGTTGTACATGTTTCTTTATTTTTTTCTTACAAGAACATCACAAAATGTGAATGAAAAGGAAAACTGAAGGTTTGCCTCATCCAGAGATGATCAATTTGCTGCCTCAAAGATCCTTTTATTGTTGTGTTTTTGTTGTTATGATTGTTTATACTGGATTTGGCATTTTAATCCAGATACTGAGTCCTTCCCATGGGATAAGTCTTTCTTGTTATTTGATGTTGTTGTTTCATGGGGTCAAAGATATCATCCCAGGATATAAATTGTTCAAAGTAAAGCTGCCTTTTGAAATTGATTGATGATGATTTTGTCAATGCTGATGATGTTCAAGCAATGCCCTAATTGTTTGGAATTGTATCCAAACAATACTATCTTTATCTTGATACTATCTTTACTTTCTTTTGCCACAGTCATTCTATTTCTATTTGTGGATCTTTGTATTTTGAGATTTTCTCCAGTTCTTTCTCTTCTATTCTGCAGTCTCCAGGCTATTATTATTAGTCCAGCAAATGTAAACCTCAAGTAAGAGATATCTATAACACTTCAAATAGATAGATTCCTGATGGTCAGACTAAATGAGATTTTAGAGGTCTTAAACCAAATCTGTTTTTAAAAACTGCCATTTTGGGGGTGGTACAATTTAGCTGAGGAGAAAGGGCTGGGAAAAAAGTGTTTCCATAGAGATGAAAGGGGGCTTTCATAACAAAAGAAAAAATAAAACCCCCAAAACCAAGTGGGACTATAGGATAAGAAATGACCAAGTCACTTAATGTCAGTAAAAGGGGGTTGTTGCAGTCTTATGCAAATCATGAGGTAGTGGTGCAGAAAGTCCACAGAAAATAAGTTGACCCATTATTAGATTCCTAAAATGAGCACGAAACATTTTCTTTCCATCCTTACCACACGAGGAGCTTGCTATAAGTCCCCCCTCTCCCTCCACAACAGAAAGAAAACTACAATCTCTGTGTCCCCTGTAATGACCTTTTAGGATCACTGGATATACATTTACCATGAAATCCTATGAATATACTGTATCCTTAGAAGTAGAGTTCCTTAAGATCAATAGGATGTTTCTAGAGAATTACAGTATGGGATTTGCAGTCTAAATATTGTGCATAATAACTTATGCAGGATCCAATCTGGGTCGGACAATGGGTTGGTCAGCTGGTGACCAGCCCAAATTGGATGCTGCAACATTATCCTGGGATACATATATTTGCCTTCATTTGTGATCATAACTTATGATGAATATTTATATACATTTATATCCTTCCTTTTCTCTAGCTGTTCAGTATGGTCTACATGATGGTCCTTTCAGCTTGTCCCAGTTCAGTTGTATTTGTAATTCTGAAAACTGATTCAGTGTATACAAAATAAGAACCAAGAAAATATAATTAGGATTCAGGCTGCTTGACAGATAAAGCAGAGAAATAGGTAATAGCTTCATCTTGTTATCAGTTGATTATTTGTCTTCTGGATGAGATGGGCTATACTAATCAGGAAGTAATAAGTTACTACATGGATGCCTACATTTCTTTGGAATTAAGGAATATTTCATTGTAGGGACCTTTTTCAGACTGTTTTCGATACTACCATTTGTGTTTGTTTGTTCTTTGCTGTTCTCTAACCCAGTGTATATGTTTCCTAAAGACCTCAGCAAATTGGACACCACATTTTGGATGAATGCTAGGCAGTGCAGAACAAACTGTATCAAATTGAGGATAAAAGGATCTTTGATTAAGATAGAGTATGTTCTATCAATGTATTAAAGTATGTCCTATTAATACATGTTTTCAATTTACACACTTTAAAAAAGATCTTCTCAGATGGGCCAAGAAGTCATTAAAAAAAGATATTATGATTATTTCGACCCTTTCCCATTTCAGCAGTTTTTGGAAAGTGTACGGAAAGCATGTCCTTGTAGCTTAATCTAATAAGTGAATTACTTAAGGAGGTGTTTTTATACTATATCTAGAATTTATACTTTCAGATCTAATTATCATTTCAAATTTAATTAGTTAAATATTGACATAGCTTGTGTTATGGTTTTTAATTTGGAAACTAAAGGTGAAAAAATAAAGAGGAGCAACCTCTTCCTTGCTTGCTCTTATCTCATAAGTAAGAATCAAATGATTCAAACATGAACACTGAGACACACGGAGAGAGATTTATTTAATTCAATGCAGAGATGACTCATACTCTCCACAGACCCATCCTATTGGAAAAGACAGCTAAGATTTGGTAATTTGGTCCAGGAATCAATATTTACAAATCAGCAGGCTGTGTTACATTTTTGAGTTGCTCTATGTGTATTCTGTGTAGAAATATGTGTCTATCACATAGGCACCTTCATGGCTGCTGACTATGTTGTATGAACTAAGGTTAATCGTCTGAAAAATACCACAAACCTTGTTTTGGTTTGATAAACTGTCAATTGTTAAGCCAGATTATTCTAAAACCTGTAGTTTTGTGCATTTGAGCAAAGGGGCTTTTGAAGAATTTGAGGGTTTCATGATTAAAATCCTTGCCACCCTTGCCTCTTCTCACAATTCCAATTCTGTTCTGATCAGAAAATTTCATTAGTGTTTCATTCTCTTTTTTCCTTTGAAACACTGTCTTGTGCTGAAACAATTAGCAGTACTTTACCTCCTATCACTTGACTGTTTGACAAGCAGTGTGAGTGAACTAAATTGTGAGGAATTAAAATTTCTGACAATTCCCATTACTTCTAAATTGCTGATAAATTAAAGCATATTTACTTCTACAAATATTAAAGGTTGTTTAATATTTAAACTGACTTTATTTTATCAGAATGTTCCGCCATGTGCTAATTCAAAATGACTACACCACCTTATTTGAATAAATTACCAAGTCATATTCCAAAGGACAAAGACATTTCCTTCAGGCAGAAAGGATTTTTTTTTTTACTGTTTGTATCAGTAATTAAAAAAAAACAAACCAACAACCGCAGACACACTGATGACTATTTCAGGACAGAAGACAGATAACTTGTTTATTTCTTTAACCTGAATAGAACAATGGTTCCAATTATTAGATATGTCTGATATTTACAATATTTATGCTATGTGAACCAGGAACAATTGGTTCTGTCTATGATATTAAATGGTAGGAAATCATGTTGTCCAACAAGAGTAGCTGAAGCAGTTCAAGAAGTCAGATGCTTCATTGAATGCCTTTTCCAAGGGTGGAGATGCAACCCTTCAGCTTCTCTTGATGGTGTCTTTTTCTCCTGAACTGTCTGATCAGCCCTTAACGTCTAATCCTACCTAACACATTTTAAAATAATGAACTATCACAACTAACAGACAAAAAGCTTATGTGAGATGTTATAAACGCTGGCATAAAGAATGAAACCCCTTTGACTCTTTGTGAGGATTAAATTCAAACACTTGCAGAGATTTAAACTGAGTAGCAAGTTGCTCATGCAGGATGGTACTACTAAGGCTAGATGACCAGGCATATAGCTATAGCTTCCAAGGTTTAGGGATCCTGGAATAAAATCATTCCTGCCCCTTTCCCTCTTTGCAGAGAGAAAGGGTAGGAGGGAGGGAGGGAGGTAGGGAGGGAAGGAAGAGTGGGTCAAAAAAAAAAAAACTAGAGATGGTAGGGGTAAATTTAAGATGCCCTCCAGATGGCACTTCCTCTTCAACCCTGGCAATGCCACCACTCATTTCAAGGTATTTGATATTGATTTTTTTGGCAGTTTTTTTTCATACCCAATGTTACCTTCTATTCTAAATCACAGAATTTCCTCCCTTGTGTATCTGTTTACATCTGGAATTGATTTGGATGAAATGCTGAAGTCTTTATATTGGAGTCAACACACCCTAAGAATAACTATGCAACCACTGCAAGCCAATTAATGAAGAAATGTTTGCCAATAGACCATGCTTGAAAAGACAATTTATCAGCCATTCAGATATTGCATCACCCATGCAATACCTGGAAAGAAAGGCTAGAGGCAGGCTTTGTGAATTACTCGCAATTCCTGTGTAGGTTGCTGATGTCAAACTGTGTAGGTTGCTGATGTCAAACTATGAATCAAAGAAGCTCTAATTTAGGCCCGAAACACAGATGGCAAACTCAAGTAGAAGTCCTGTAAGCAACGACTGGTTTAAAGTAAAAAGTTCAAAAGGTGAAAACATTGGGCAAAAGACTCTGGTCAATTTTTATATTGTCACAGACAACTCAAGTACCTCTGAACAGAGGCAAGGAAGCAAATAGTGGGTATTTGTGCTATGGCAACACTTTCACTTTCATTAACATGGATAAAATCAAGATCACATAAACCGTTCGAACCACTTTATAATGCCTCATAAGACCATACACGGAATACTGCATCCAGTTTTGGTCACCACGATGTAAAAAAGATGTTGAGACTCTAGAACAGCGGTTCTCAACCTGTGGGTCGCGACCCCATTTGGGGTCGAATGACCATTTCACGGGGGTCACCAAACAACGCAGTCCGCCATTTTTTCCCCTTTTCCCCTCGGCCGGCGCAGGGGGCAGCACCGCGCATGCGCGGGGTAGCACCGCGCATGCGCGATGCGGGCCATCGCGCCGCGCATGCACGATGCAGGCTGTCATGCCGCGCATGTGCGGTACAGGTCGGGGTCGCGGCCTGAAAAAGGTTGAGAACCGCTGCTCTAGAAAGAGTTCAGAGAAGAGCAACAAAGTTGATTAGGGGACTGAAGGCTAAAACTATATCAGGAACAGTTGCTGGAATTTGGTATGTCTAGTTTAATGAAGAGAAGGACAAGGGGTGACCTGATAGCTATTCTCCAAAGCACCTTAAGGCAGGACAAGAAGCAATGGATGGAAACTAACCAAACTAACCTAGAACTAAGGAGAAATTTCCTGACAGTTCGAACAATTAATCAGTGGAACAACCTGCCTCCAGAAGCTGTGAATGTTCCAACACTGGAAGTGTTTAAGAAGAGACTGGACTGGTATAGGGTTTCCTGCCTGAGTAGGGGGTTGGACTAGATGACCTCCAAGGCCCCTTCCAACATTATTATTATTATTATTATTATTATTATCTCTCACTCAATGTCTCTTTGAATTTCAATGTCATTCAGCAAGCTTCATTTGTGATTCCAAAAACAAATGACTAGTTGCTTACTATTACTGTTTCTCTCAGATTCTTTTATATCACAAATATACTTTGAATAAGTGAATGCAAACAAGCTTTTCTGCTTCAGCTTTACTGTCTTAAAAAACATACAACTTGATTTCTATGATCTGCATTTGTTTAGATTTGTCAACCATACTACAAGTGCTAACGAGCAAAAAACATAACATGGATCTGAATGTGTGCCAATAAAAGAAAAGGCAATATAGTAAGGAAAAGTTCCGATATTCAACGAGCTCTTGAAGCTAGGTCTTCAAACATATAAAATGTTTAAAAGTTTGCACTGTTTGGGTTAAAAGCATTTTTTTATCATGAATTTTGTAAAGAGTGCAAAACCCCCCCCTTAATTCAAGACTTGATGTGAGGTTCTTAAAGGTAAGGTAAGGTAAGGTAAGGTGAGGTGAGGTGAGATAAGGTAAGGTAAGGTAAGGTAAGGTAAGGTAAGGTAAGGTAAGGTAAGGTAAGGTAAGGTAAGGTAAGGTAAGGTAAGGTAAGGTAAGATAAGATAAGATAAGATAAGATAAGATAAGATAAGATAAGATAAGATAAGATAAGATAAGATAAGATAAGATAAGATAAGATAAGATAACCTTTATTGCCATTTTTTACCGTGGGCACAACGACACACATCAAAAATGTAATTTAGTTGCCCGCTCTCAAAGTGAACACATACATGATACACACCTAAACATACTATATACAGCATAATGTTTCTGATGGCTTTTTTGTCACTATTGTTTGGAACCGTAAGAGCATTGGAACTTGTTCCGGATGTTATTGTCAAAATCCATGTACTTACCCTTAGCAAATAGCCAGGACCTAAGCATATTAATTTACAGTTTTCCTTAGAGGAGGGATTGTGGAGCCAGTCCAACATTTGGATAGTGTAATAGTTATTTCTCATACTGATAAAAGAAAAGCACTTATTAAAACAATGAACAGAGGTAGATTGCACCACCTTAACAAAAGAAACAAGTCCCTTCCTCTTTACATAAAAAAAGAAAAAGGGAAATAGATATGGGTAGAAGAGAACATTTGTAGCTTGGGGTTGAAATGTGGTGTCCTTGGTGCTCCCTGAGCTTGGTTGTTTTTTTGCAGATGTTTCATTATCAAATTAGGTAACGTCATTAATGCATGTCTGCAAGAAAACAAGCTTAGAGAACACCAAGGACTCCACAGGAAAATAGGTATTTCTCCCCCCCCCCAAAGAATCCTATATTCGTGGAAGGGGATAGCCTCATCAGAAGCAGAAGGGGTGAAAGTTGTGTACTGGCATCCAGAAACCCTGTCCTATTATAAAACTGGAAATGGAGCTTGTTAGCTGATATTTAAAAGCTCATCTCGAGGACACTGGAAGGGGCAGGGCTTACAAAATGATCTTATAGATCACAATTCAGTCAAGACCAATTTATCCCTATTTCTATTCTGTTGCTTTCTGCTGTTTCAAGACTCACTACTTGCCGTTTTGATTTAATTGGGTCTACTACATAAGGAAGTAGTGATTCAGGTTATTTAAAAATTCACGGGCTGTCAAATATAATTATTCTTAGGATGGACATCTTTGTGTAGGAGGACACAGACAAGAAATTGCTTATCTATCAGTGTCATATTTGAAAATAGAGCAGTTGCTAGAATTCCTTATCTTTTTTTAAAAAAAATTCTTCTAAACAACCTTAACATAATTTGCAATATTGTTTTAACAATATTAGTAATTATAACTCTTACAGTTTTGATACTTGGAGTAACTGTTTCCAATTTAGATGGCAAGGAGAGAGGTCTGACAGATTGTAAAAGCTTTGAGATACGGGCTGCAAAAATAATAGAGCTGTAGACTTAGAAATCTAACTTCTCACTTAGAAGGGGGGATAGATGTAACTGAAAGATCCTTGACAAATGTCTGTCTCTGCTTAGCTACCAGCAAAACATATCCTCTCCCCTTTCCACACCAAGTTAGTTCCATTATAAAATTCCTTTTAGTATTTGATTTATGTATTTATTTGCTAATGTTGAGCTGAAATCTGCTTTCTGGCAGTTCTGTGATAACACTTTAGATATTTGAAGAGAGCTATCATATTTCCTATTAAGTTAAATTCCTTTAAATAGTTCCTTAAATAGCTCTTTAAATAGTTACTCATGGAACATTTCTTAGATTCTTCATCTAAAGCCACCATTCAAAAGACATGTAACACTTCAGATGCCCCCAGCCATCAAAAAAATAGAGCAAAATTATTATTTCTCATGATGTAGACTCTATGCTTTTTATAATGCAACTAAAATTGCATTAGCATTTTTATCAGTTATTGCATGCTGTTGGCTCATTTTCAATTTGCAGTCTACTCGGATACTTAAATCTTTTTCATACATATACTGTAGTTGCCAAGCCAGGTCCTCCATGCTTTATTTCTCATATAAAGGCAGATAACGGCCAGCTGATGGTTCAATAGTTGATGTACTATTCACGCTATTGATCAAATTACATATATATGATTTGTTCATAAGAAACCTACATTATGCTATAATATATTTCTCAAATTATTGACTATACTAATTCTTCTTTTTCATCACATTAGGTCAAAGTTGCTTCACTTGAGTTCTACAATCCTCTGATGTAGGTAAATGTCACAGTGTTTCTTGTATAATTATGTTTGTTGTGAAAAGATTTTTCAGTCATAACCTGGGGCCAAGTTATTCTGGACCGCACAATGTTATGCTATCTTTAACAGGATAATTTGAAGAGGGCACATTTAAAAAAACAATTACAGTAAACCACTCCAGATACTTAATATGAATGAATATTCTGTCTCCCTTTTTCTGATCTGAGCAGTTTATAACCCACACTTAGAAGTTCTTCTATGTTAAGATGTCTCCCAATGCACTGGATTACAAAGAAAACATGTAGTATAGAATTACATATATAATATGGGAAATTTTAATTTATAATATGCTAGGGGACTAAATAAAATGCTTTAAGCAGATGTGAATATTGGCAAAGCTAGTCTGAGAATTTTACAAGTTATCTATTTATTACCAGTGCATACCTTTGGCATTACTTCATGTTCCCCAGAGAGATTTTAATTGAGATTGCTTTCATCCAGCTTCTACCAGAGACAAGGCAGGGACACAGCAGTATCCTTGCCTTGTCTCTGGCAACATGTCACAACAGCAACAATCCCCATGTTAATATAAGAGGTAATATCTTTAGAGGCCAACACTGGTACAGACATAGCTCAAAGATTAACCATGTTTTCCCTGAGCAATTTATCCTTTCTACCTTGCTTGATAAGCAGAAGAATTATGTTACAAGATGCTGCCACTCAGTAACCAAATTCCAAGTCCAATGCATCAGACATTAATGCTAGAATCAGATATTAATTTTAAACGACCCAAAGTAAAGACTTCAGCAGCAGGACCTGATAATATAACCAAACAGCTGAAAAAAGAAAGCTCAATCGTATTAAATGGAGTTTGGTTCTTACTGTAGTTTAGCTGAAAGTGTAGAAAACGGAATTATTTTGCAATCTTTACTGCAGTCATCGGAAAATCTTAATTCAATTATTACCAGAGATTCGAGCACATTCCTGCGCACTTGTGCACATAAACATGTTCTTATTGAAACTTGTCCTATTGAAATACAAAGGAAAATTCTGCCTGTGGGCAGAAATGCTCAGCCAATAAGAATATGAGTTAGTACAGGGATTCTGACTAAAAAAAAAGGTAAAGGTGATCATTACTGTTATCAGCTGAATTAGCCGGGTGCAGATGAAGCTGCCTATTTCATGCTAAGGCAGGGGAATCACACTGGGCACTCTGTAACTTAAAGCCAACTTAATTTGGAGGAACAAAGTACATGTATGTGACAGGAAAGGAGAATGTTTACTTCTTCTCCATTGAGCCTTCCCTGGATGTAACCAAATGTAGAAGCTAGCCCTATTCCTTAGGAGGAAAAGCTGGGTATAAGTTTAACATATATTTCTAAAGATAAGTTTATGTCTCAGATGGTACAAGAAGACAAGGCTCTTGCCCTCATGGTTTCATGTTTATGCATATCATTTTCAGCCTCTTTCTCTCCCTCCCTCCCTCCCTCCCTCCCTCCCTCTCTCTCTCTCTCTCTCTCTCTCTCTCTCTCTCTCTCTCTCTCTCTCTCCCTCTCTCTCTCTCTCTCTCTTAGTTGTCAATATGTTCTTATTATACGTGGATGGGATGTATTTTTATGTATGTGAGGATAATTCATACATGTATGTGTGTATGTGCATAACTATCACTAATTTTCTTCCCCAAGTAATGTATCACATATTATTGAATTATTGGGGTTATGAAAAAGGGAAATCTGCGATGATTTTATTTGTACTGTTTTGACGTATGAAGACTTTATTGGATTTTTATGTCTATTTTATGGGTATTCAGGCTAGGGTGTTATTATATTGTGAATATACTAAAGAAAACAATAAATAAATGAATAATAAATAGGATCTGCAAAGTCTAAAACTATTGTATAAAAGTGGTTCTTTTACATTTCTTCCAGCAGGTGGCAATACGGTAGTACTGAACAAATAATAAATAGCTTTGCAATTAGTATATACAGTTATTTTCGGATCTGAGGTAAAAGTTAACAAAAGGAAAGCCAGACATGGGGAAAAAGTTAAAGAAAGAATAGAAAAGGTCAAATACAGTCCAAATGTTAACATCTGGACACATTTTTCTTAATCATATATTCAAATAAAAGTCTTAGATTGCAAAACACTTATTTGGAATTAATGCCCATTAAGTTCAAGCAAGTGTATTTCTGAATAGATGCATCTTGAATTATGCCATTAATTTCTAAACAGGCTTGTCTTTATGTTTTAAGTGCTTGCACTTTCTTTGGTACTTATCAAGAAGATATCAACTAAAGGTACTCAAAAACATTGGCAAGCTAGGTCAATTTTGCCAAAATGTGAAAATTAGACAGAGAAATGATAGCTTTCCACATTATGAGGTGCCCCTAGAAATAAAGGTACGTGAATTTTATTTATTTATTCATTCACTCAATTTTGAGGCTGCCCAACTCCACATATTATACTGGAATTACAAGTTACAATTAAAAAATTAAAAAGAAGACATATCTAAGCAAATGAATTCTGACTGGAAGGGAGAACCAAAACCAAGAGGGGTTCAACCACCATTCTAAACCAAGGCCTGGAAGAACAACTGTATCTTTAACAATTTGGAAAAAAAAAATCAAAAGGACGGGTGGAAAACAGATCTCCAGGGAGGTATCATTCTAGAAGGAAGAAGTCATTACTGTACTGAGAAGACGTCCTTCCCAAGACCTTCAAGGTATTACTGCTTAATCAATGGGACCCAGAGCATACCCACTTGGTATGCACATGCAGAGGCAGGTGGTCCCTCGTGTAGTATAAGTGTATGGCTATTTTACAAACTATACAGCATTGATCCTGTTTTAGACATTTTTGCACTGAACTCTAGGATTGAAGCTAGGCAATGGATAAGCTTCTTTTACAGAAATCAGCAGGCTACTGGGTAGCTTTAGAGTCTCCAGTTGTGCATAGATGTCAATGCATTACAACTAAACATAGAGATGTGACACTAGAATAATGATAGGATGAGGAAAAATGGTTGATTTTTAGGCTGACTTGAGCCGTTAGAGGAAAGGCTGGATATAAGTCTAATATTTTTTTTAAAAATGAAACATATGGTATCATAGGAGTAAGTAGAATATAAATTGAAATACATACATACATCACAAATCTAAAGATTACAATTCCCTAAGTGTATGAAGGACAAGTTACAAGGCATTGCTGCCACAAACCTAATAAGTAATGAAAAACATTTATTTATTGATTTATTATATTTCTATAGCCACTCATCTGAACAAGTGACTCTGCTTGAACAAGCTTCCAAAGTTTTCAGTTCATGTCTTTAAGGACAACTGAAAGATGTCTGTTCCTGAGACCATTTTTTCTCAATAGGATCCACTTGTAGCCCCAGTAAAAACCAAATAGTTTGAGTGAGGTTGGACAAGTTCTCTTTTCTCTTCTCCTTTGTTTTAACCCAACATTGTCCATTCTTATGCCTGGTATATTGATGAGAATATGAAGAAGCAAGCAACTTAAAGCCATACAATTATATGGTGTGTGGTGGTTTGGCCTGTCTGCCCCAATGTGAAGCAGTCTGGCATTTCCAGCATGTCAAGATCAAAGGAGATTAATTAAGATTAAAAGGAAAAGTTGAAACAGTGCATTTGGAAAGTATTCAGACCCCCTTTACTTTTGTCAATTTTGTTATGCTGCAGCCTGATTCTATAGTTGTTGAAATTCATTTTTTATTATTAATCTACGTGTTGTATACTTCGTGTGCGAATGATGAAAACACATGGCGATGTTAAACAGCTCTTTCTTCTTCTTCTAACAACAACCGAACACAAACAAAAGGCATGCAGGCCTTTTTATATGGCCAGAAACCCAGACAATGTCAGCCAATGCGAACAGAGCGTTTTCGCACCTTGTGCATGCACACAAGGCTGGCGCCGCTCTGTCTGGTCCCAGGTAGCTTTTGGAATGCCCAGGACCATTGCAACGTCCCGAGCCTGCTTTTGCAGGCTCAGGACATAACACTATGTACACTCAGTACTCCATAATGACCAAGTGAAAACAGAATGTTAGAAATGTCTGTAAATTTATTAAAAAGAAAAAAATTGAAATATCACATTGGCATAAGTACTCAGACCTTTCACTCAGTATTGTTGAAGCACTTTGGCAGTATAGGTTCTCCTGCTTGAGCAGGGGGGTGGACTAGAAGACCTCCAAGGTCTAATCTATTCTGTTCAGCAATTACAGCCTTGGGTCTTTGGGGGTATGACCCGACAAACTTTGCACACCTGGATTGGGGGATTTTCTGCCATTCTTCTTTGCAAATCCTCTCAAGCTCAGTCAGGTTGGATGGCGACTGTTGGTGGACAGCCATTTTCAGGTCTCTCCAGAGATGTTCAATAGGGTTCAAATCAGGGCTCTGGCTGGGCCATGCTAGGACATTCACAGAGATGTCCCTAAACCACTCCTGGGTTGTCTTGGCTATATGCTTAGGATCGTTGTCATGTTAGAGACTGAAGCTTTGGCCCAGTCTGAGGTTCTGAGCACTGTGGAACAGATTTTCATTGAGGATATCCCTGTACTTTGCTCCATTCAGTTTTACCTCAACCCTGGCCAGTCTCCCATTCCCCATTGGGCAGGTGATGAGTGGTGCCTGGTTTCCTCCAGACATGACATTTAGAATTGAGGCCAAAGAATTCAATCTTGTTTCATCAGACCAGAGAATCTTGTTCCTCACAACTCCAAGCGGGCTTTCATGTGTTTTGCACTGAGGAGAGGCTTCTGTCTAGCCACTCTGCCATAAAGGCCAGATCTGTGAAGGGCTGCAGTGATGGTTGTCCTTCTGGAACTCTGTCCCATCTCCACACAGGATCTCTGGAGCTCAGATAGAGTGACCAATGGATTCTTGGTCACCTCTTTTACTAAGGCCCTTCTCCCCCGATTGCTTGGGTTGATGAGGTGACCAGCTCTGTTTCCTTGGCTGACTTTCTATGGCCTGCCTCCCAAGGACATTCCCACATACCATTATACATCAGAGGCTTTTAATGTTTGTTTGTGCTTTAAAAAAATGCTAACAGAGCCTCCTGGCAATTTAAATACTGCTTTTTCTCTGGACCATTGTTCTAATAAAAATGGAACCTTTTTTCTCTTGTTGCTATTCTTAAATAAAGCAAACAATTAAAAAGTGTAAAATACCTCCATGAAGAGCTATCTCTAACCATTTATGTTCAAATATAGCAAATATCTCTAAGTGCTTGAAAAATCCGAGGACTTCTATATAGTCAAGAAAAGGAACCAAGGCTGTAGCCCTTTAATTTTACCTTTAGCATGTAAAATTATCTCTAATTTACTAGCTCTTCTGGTTTTGCTCAAGGGAGACAGAAAACATATTCTTAAAATCAGTATTTTAAAGTCAAGCAAGAAAAGGACAAACACCATCTCTTTAGCTAACTCCACCAACTCCTAGCCATACTTCTTTATGCTATTATTTCTCACCCTAATCTCCCTCACAGGTTTGATATGAAGAAAGATTCTGAGAGACTTGGGTCCCTGATTCTGGACTCCTATAGGAAAGACCAGCTATATATAGAATAATAAACAAAAATCTCTATAGAGCTATATAATGATCTCCACACTTGCACTGTAAGCGATTTCCTTTCAGGGAGCTCTATTCCTCCCCCTCTTCATTTTTAACAAATAAACCTGCTCTTCTAAAACAGAAAGTCAGCTTGTTATTTTGAAGCAGTGAGGCAAAGCATGCAACACGAAGACTACATTTGGCTTGCTGAGCAGATGTCTATAAATCATTTGATGTTAACTTCAACATAAAAGCTATTCTATTCCTGGGCTTGCCTTATTAGATGTTAAATAATTGTTTATGGTTGGCACATGAAGTTTTAGAACAGTGGTTCTCAACCTTCCTAATGCCGCGACCCTTTAATACAGTTACTCATGTTGTGGTGACCCCCAACCATAACATTATTTTCGTTGCTACTTCATAACTATAATTTTGCTACTGTTATGAATCGCAATGTAAATGTCTGATATGCAGGGTATATTTTCATTGTTATGAATTGAACATAATTAAAGCATAGTGATTAATCACAAAAACAATATAGCAATGCTCGCTGGAGAAGCTTACTCTTCCTTGCTCAAAAATGTTGGGAGGGAGGGAAGGGGAAGGAAAGAAGATTGAAGGGGAAAGGAAGGAGATGGAGAAGGAAGGAGATTGAAGGGGAAGGAAAGAAGGAAGGAAGGAGAGAGAGACTGAAGGGGAAGGGATGGAGATGGAAGGAAGGAAGGAAGATTGAAGGGGAAAGGAAGGAGATGGAGAAGGAAAGAGATTGAAGGGGGGAGGTGCTGCCAAGGATGCACAAGCAGCTCTGCACAATTGCCCGGGTGGGGAGGCTCTGGCAGAGAGCCTGGTGGAGAGCCAAGCAGTGGCACCTCCAAGTCCTCAGAAGTCGCGCAGAGGATCCGCGCGCTTCAGATTTGCGTGCTTTGGAGCCGCCAGCCGCCCTCTCACACCCGCCAGCCTGGAGCCCCCCATCCTCATCCCAGCACATCTTGCTCTCTCCCAGCCGCCCCCGGGACCTGCCCGCCCCTCCAGCCATCACAGCGGCGGGGTTGGGGGGTCCCTTTCCACGCCGTGCAGCCCATCGCACACAAGAGGTGTGCGGCCAGAGCACCAGCTCCCACTCAGAAGGTGCTGCTTCTCCCCTCCCAGCCTGGCCAGCTGGCCTCCAACACACATGCAGGCATCACCGCCGCCTCGCCCTCTTCCCTGCCCCCTGGCCGCTTCCAAGGAAGGAGCCACTCCTGCCCGGCAGCCCCACGGCTGCGCCAGGTGCCAGAGGGCTGAGGTGGCCTTCGATGGCAAGGGAGGTGGGCTGGGCGGTGCAGGGGAGACTCCTGCAGGGTGTGGAGCGTGGCTGGGGGCAGAGGGCAGCCGGGCAACCAGGAGGCATGAAGACCGGCTCGGCGCCACAGTTCAGCTCAGCCGGCAGCGGTGGCAGCGTTTTTCTCACCCTTCTCCTCTCCTTCTTCCTGCTGCCCCCAAAGCAGCTTGGGCGGGAGCCGAGAGGAAGAGGGGTGCCTGGGGGGAGTAGAGGGGCTGGCAGAGGGGCTGGCGGGCCGCATGGCACCAGCCCCCACTGCGGCTCCATTGATGGACGGAGGACCAGGCCGGGCAGTGTGGGGGTGGCAGGGATGGCAGCAGCCGCTGCTGCATCATCAGGGGTCCCCACCGCCCCAGCGCTGCCCGGCCTGGTCCTCTGTCCATCAATGGAGACGTAGGCACCCCTATTCCTCCCGGCGCCCGCCCAAGCTGCCTTGAGGGCAGCAAGAGGAACAAGGAGAGGAGAAGGGCGAAAAAACCATTGCTGCCGTCCCCGCTGCCCCTCCGCTGCCTGGCCCATTCGATAGAGCCGTGATGGGGGCTGGTGCCGTGCGGCCTGCTAGTCCCTCATCCAGCCTGGCTGCTCCCCCCCAGGCACCCCTCTTTCCCTGGCGCCCGCCCGAGCCACCTTGGGAGCAGTAGGAGGAAGAAGGGGAGGAAGAAGAGGATGCAAGGAAGCCACTGCCAGTGCTTGGCCCCAGGAGGTGGCTCTCCTCTCCTACCTTTGCTGAAACTCCTTCTTCCTTCCCGGCAGCCTGGACTCCGGCATGCCTTCCTGGCCAGCAGGTCCAATGGTCGGGCTGGTTGGGGATCGCAGGGGCTAGTCTCTCTTGGGCTGCAGCTTGTGGGAGGGCTGGCCTGCTCAGCGGAGCCTCCAGCGGGCCACTCCCAACAGGGATCCCGGGGTTTCCCCAGGCGGCTCCAAGGCCACGAGGCCCTGGCTGCGCTTCTCCCAGGGGGTGGGGCACTTGGCCACAGGACCAATCAGGAGCCCTGAAGGAAGTAAGTCCGCCTGAGAGAGAGAGAAGGGAAGCGAAAGTGCCTCTCTCTCTCTCTCTCTGCAAATGGCGGAGGAGGCCATGCGGAGACAGATGCGGAGCAGTGTCTCGGTTCCTAAGACCATCGGAAATATGTGTTTTCCAATGGTCTTAGGCGACCCCTGTGAAACGGTCGTTCAACCCCCATAAGGGTCGCGACCCACAGGTTGAGAACCGCTGTTTTAGAACCTTACAGAGGACCATCAGCATAATTTCAATAAATGCATTTGACAGAAACTGTTCTTATCTCTGATGCGGTCCCTGTAAACTGTTTATTTCATCTACAATTCTATTCTGCAAACTAAAAAGTAATTTGGCACTTTCCCTCTCCTTAGAAAACCAGTATTTAATACAGCCACTAACACTATCACTCCACCACAGCATTAGACACACTGGTTCACTGACATTTACTACGGTGTACAATAAGGACTAGATTACTTAGTTTATCAAAACAATCTCCTCACTTCACACCTCTGTTGTTTGCTAATATGTTCTAACTTTAGCTTTTATATTCTTGTTTAATCTACCCTGAGTGTCATCACCATTATTATTGTACTATTGCTAAACTGAAATAATAATTGGAGTCTCTTAACTGATATTTTACAGACTTAACTGTCATGTCCATACAAAGAGATATGGGAATGGCTGCTTGAAATATTACAGCTCCTGTTATAATGTTTTTAATTGAATTCAATGACAATCTAATGCAAAGCTGATTGAATGGGTGCTAACGGGAATTAAATGTGGAAGACACTATATGAACATTTGTGAAACAAGGTCTTGCCTCTCTTTCATAGACTGTCGGAAGCCATTTTGATGATGTGCTGCATTCTTCAAATTGTGTTTTTATCTAATTAACTTTTTGCATCTGTTACAGTCAAACAGAATTGTAGAAAATTGAAACAACAGTACCGATTGTGGCATTACATACAATTCAGTTGAGATGCCTACTCCAATTGCTTTTGCTCTCTGAAAGAAGTACCTATTAAAATAGAATCACCATTATGTTTGTAGTGGGTTTAGATTTGTTTATGTCTATTCAGATGTAATCCAAGATTAGAAATACAGAAATTACACATATTGTCATCTTCCTATCTTAAACTGCCATCCAAGACTAAACTCCAGAACTTCAGGGATTAGTAAACTGAAGCAGACAATTGAGTTTGGTTTAATCATTAAGATATTTTAAAAGAACTATCTTCCTGAAAGATATAGCAGTGCAAAATATATTTATTATTTCCAGTTTGGATACAAGGAATGAGACCATCAGAACATGACTTGTCCTATCAATAGCTATGATATGATTAGTCCATGGATAAAAAGCAGTTCAAATTTAAAGTAAAGCCTAATTTTTATTTTGGTTTTCCTGGTTTTCAAGTTGTTCCAGTAAAACTAAGAAATGCAGCCAACATCCCTGAAAGATAATCCCACCCTTACTTATTTATTTGTTTACTTATACTTATTTGTTTATACATTTATTTGAATTTATAGTCTGCCTGATTCCTAAGCAACTCTCTGGGCTCCTTATGAGCACCATCTGAAAACTTTCCTTTCTTTTGGGTCTCATAAATTTCACTTTGGCTACTGATTATCTATGAAGGGAAGGAATACATGACATTATCCTCTACCCTGATCAGCCTCTACCCATCTGATCAGAAGTAATGTTTTCTATGTTGATCCAACCCCAGTGGTATTCTGATTCACCTGTTGCTTTTCATTTCATTATAGACCAGTGTTTCTCAACCTTGACAATTTTAAGGCATGTGGACTTCAACTCCCAGAATTCCACAGCCAGCAATGCTGGTTGTGGAATTCTGGGAGTTGAAGTCCACATGCCTTAAAATTGTCAAGGTTGAGAAACACTGTTATAGACAAACATCTCCATCCCAATTGGTTATTCTGTGCTGAAGCAGGAATAACCCAGCTCCACTACTCACTGTTTCCACAGGCTTTTTTTTAAACTTTCAAGATTGAGGTCAACTCTCCTGGGTAAACCAGGCAAGGAAAACAACTAGGTGAGCTAAGTCTACTTTATTGAAAAGATATGTTAACAGAAACTTGCAAGTCTAAAAGTACAAAACTTCTCACCACCACTTTTAACTGCTTCATACATTAGGGTGGGTTGGGTTCCTAAGTTTCTTTTTCTGACCCTTACGCCATTAGGGGCTCCCGCCTCTCTTGTCTGATTGTATCATAAGGAGTATCTCTTCCTTCCTTTCCCCATTCCCACTTTCCATTACAATGAGGGAAGCCAGATTGGTTGAATGACTGCAGCAAAAAAGATGGTAAAACAAGCTTTGATTCTGTAATGCTTCACTGAACAACCAGATTGCTTAATCATGAATTTTCCAATCCCAGTTATGGTCATAAGTCAAGGACAACCTGTAAGCCATCTATGTAAGTTGGCTTACATAGAGAAGTCCAGCAGTTTAAGACTGCACATAGGAAAGTCCCTTGGTCTGAATAGCTTGAAGAAACTGAAGAGGATTTAATGTCTGCTTTCATGAAGAAAAGGCTGTGACCAAGAGCATTTTGTCATATGACTGCTTTTACAATTATTATTAATGACAGAACCATTTTTCTCTGCAGGTGTCTGCTGTCTGTGATAAACACAACATTTTCTTGAACATTATGGCATAAAATAAACTAGCAGAGAGAAGTAACCACCCAGGCAGAAACTACGAGAAGGAGGGGAAGTAGCAAAACTCATTTACATCCATCTTTATTTATCAAACTTAACAGATTTTTGACATGTTTCAACTGGAAGTAATTTTTTAAAAAAATACCCTGGCAAACTATGCCTCTTCTCTTTTGCTAAATGTTTCATGCAATTAAACTCTCAAAAAGATAGTGATGGGATGGGAAACTCTTTCCTGTTCTCCTTGTCAAAAATGGTCTGAGCTGTGAAAGTAGAATAGTAACTTTATATAGTAATAAATATGGGAACAAAACCTCGGTTTAGCTTCAGGTGAATCCTTATGAAACAGCATGAACTGGACTCATCTATGGGTCGTTATTTGAGTCTTTGTTCATCTTGGAATATGAACCATTTTACTTTTTATATGTCTATCAAAGAACTGAAAGTTGTGCGAGTATTCATTCATTACCCAGCCATCTCACAATGCTTTACATGATCATGGAGCTTGCTAAATTCTTAGGGTTAGTTTAGGGCTTTATGGATTTTCTGAAGTGAAGTTATAAGATAGGTTCATCATCACTTGAGGATGGAACTTAGTGCATGCTTTATGGTAGCTCAGTCTATGGCAGGGGTCCCCAACCCTGAGGCCGTGGTCCACTACCAGGCTACAGCCCATTCAAAAATAGGCCACAGAAACAGCGGGCAGGCGAGTACTCACATGCACAGCTGCACTTGTGTGTGCGCGCGTGCAGAACCATCTCCTCTCCCCCCTCTCACCGGTCCACAAAACCAGCAAGGTAGGAGACCGTTGGTCCATGGCTAAGACCTTTGCTTAAATGATGTGGGTGGGCTCTTCATTCAAAGATGCACTAAAAGCAAATCTAACTAGCCTGGGTTATACATGCTTTTAAAATGATTATGTAGGTGTGTTTTGAATTTTGCATGAGCCCAGCAATTTTTTTTTCTAAATTTCCACACGTGTCTAAAAAAATGTGACTGCTTTAGGAATTATGTTATTAAAATGGTAGTTTCCTTTTTCAGCCTCACACAAAAGCAAAATTCAAAGTCATTTTCAAAGGATGTTATTATATAGTGATGGCTATCCCTCAGCTATGCTATTTGAGGAACAGAGTGAGCACCATTTTATGTTAAGACATTATTCTAGCTCACTGCAATACCAAAGATGCATATAGTGAGTTCATTGCTGAGCAAGGAAATGAATCTCTATTTCCTAAGCTTTAATCCATCTGGGCCTTTCCTCAATTGCTGGTCCAGATATGTTGTATTCTTGTGGAAAACGAAAGGACTCTTACGAATTCCAGAGAGTTTTAGCAGAGAGATTTATTGCGCAGGTTCAGAAGCAATAAGAACAAGCAATTCTGAACCCCGAGAGCGGGTTCAGACTTCAGTTTTATACCTTTCTTTTCTTTTCTCAAGAACAAAGGAATACTCATTGAAATACACATTGTAATACATTAGGTTCGTTTCTCGCGGGTATACAATGGAGAGTTTGCTACATACATTGTATCCAAGTGCAATGCGCATTAGGTTAGTCACATATTATTAACACAGCACTGTTCCAGTAATTATGCAGACACATCATTCTTCTAATGATTGTTCATTATTCCACATTAGTATCACAAATAGCACTTAGCAATAGCACTTATATACTGCTTCACAGTGCTTTTTAGCCTCTCTAGGCAGTTTACAGAGTCAGCACATTGAATTGAACTAGATGATGTCCAAGTTCCTCCAAACCTTACAGCCTATGATATAAATACAATTAGCGCAATCAGCCTAGTCAAACTAGTTCCCCAACACCTGTTGAATATTCTCCTGAGTTTCAGCACATCTTCAGAAAGGATTGCAAAAATCATAATTCTGTGTACGATCCTCTGAGCCTTCAGTCTGGATTTGTTGACAATCGGACCTTCCTTGTTTCTCTCCCCCTCCCCCACTGCTTTCTGGGATGACCTTGGGAGAGATGCTGCCTAAGGAGTGATCAGATAAGAGAGGACATAGACTGCAGATGCATTAACAGGCAAAGAAAGAAACTTCACATTAATCAGGCTGTAAATGAGATGGCAGAAAAATTGTATTGCAAGATTCTGTTAATGTAGCCTTACAATAAAGACAATTAACTTATCTAAGTCATGTTTCCTGTCTGGGAAGGCTGACATTTGTTCTTCACTTTTGTGGTAAGGAAAAGGTCCCATCTCTGTTATTCAAAATATAATCAGTAATTACTTAGAGGCTATTGCCAGGTTTGTAATGACCCTTGAAAGAATGTAGTTTGGTTGTACAACTGTGTATATGGGATTGTGTGGGAAATTCTGAATTCTATTTATTCATGTGAGAGGGACCTTGGAGTCCTAGTGGATGATCACTTGAATATGAGCCAGCAATGTGCAGCAGCAGCCAAAAAAGCTCATACAATCCTGGGTTGTATAAACAGAGGCATAGAATCAAGATCACATGAAGTATTAGTATCACTTTATAAAAACCTAGTAAGATCACACCTGGAATACTGCAACCAATTTTGGTCACCACGTTACAAAAAAGATGTTAAGAATTTGGAAAAAATTCAGAGAAGAGCAACTAAAATGATCAAAGGCCTGTAGAACGGCTGCAGGACTTGGGTTTGGCTAGTCTAAAGTAAAGAAGAAATAGGGGTGACATGATAGCAGTATTCCAGTATTTGAGGGGCTGCCACCAGGAAGAGGGAGTCAAATTATTCTCCAAAGTACCAGAGGGCAGGACAAGAAACAATGGTTGGAAACTGATCAAAGAGAGAAGCAACCTGGAATTAAGGAGAAACTCCCTGACAGTGAGGACAGTTAACTAGTGGAACAGCTTGCCTTCAGAAATCATGGACGCTCCATGACTGGAGGTTTTTAGAAAGAGACTGAACAATCACTTGTCTGAAATGGTATAGGGTCTCCTGCTTGAGCAGGGGGCTGGACTAGAAGACTTCCAAGGTCCTTTTCAGCTCTATTCTATTCATGCCTTTTAGTATGCAAGTCAATGTGTCAGATGATGTTGGGTCATACTAAAAACACAACAATGGAATTGGTAGACCAGAATACAGTCATTAATTTTAGTCTTGAAATCATTTCTAAGCCAATCCTGTTGGACTGCATTATTTTCTGCAGTTATACTAGATTTATACTAGAATATGGGGACCAATGAAAGACTATCACCTAGCAAAATATACAATTGCAGTCATCATAACATCTCCCAGTTGGAAGGAAGGAAAAATCCATATGCAAGCCATATATCCGAAATGGTATAGGGCAGCGGTTCACAACCTGTGGGTCGCGACCCCATTTGGGGGCGAACGACCATTTCACGGGGGTCGCCAAACAACACAGTCCGCCATTTTTTCCCCTTTTCCTTAGTTATGCTACTCCCGCTTATTATATTGGCTTTTGAAAGCCAATAGAATAGACTCTATTCAAGAGACTCTATTCTATTGGCGTTCGAAAGCCAATATAAACTAAGGAAGTTTTGGTTTCGGAGCAGGTGGCAGAAAGCGAGACAGAGAACAAGCAGCAGAAAGCAAGAGAGAGAACAAGCAAAAACAGTAAGTTTTGTCTCTGGCCTGCTGCTGAGCTTCCTCTGCTTGGCCACCGGACACCCCAGTGGCCCCAGAACACCCTGCCGCCATTTCCTGCAATTTCGCAGGCGGCCCACCGGCTACAAAACACCCTGTGGCTGCTGGCATTCCCGTAAGGCTCCTCCCCAGCCCACTGGCTCAGCCTCCTCCAGTCCGTCCTTCCTCACCTGTCCCGCGTGGTGACCCAGCTGGTGGTTTTGGTGGTGTGGTCGATATCATAGTTGCGAGCTTCCTCCCAGCCTTTGGGCAAAGGCAGCTTCCTCCCAGCCTTTGGACAAAGGCAGCGAAGAGACGGACCGAGGCCAGAGGTGAGCCAGGCTGGCTGCCTGCCATCTGTCCTGCTCCCCTCCCCATCTGTTTGGCTGAGGACGTGGGGGGCGGCTGGGAGCCGCTGCCTCCCATGCTGCTTGCCCTCGCCACCCGTTCGGCTGAAGATGGGGGGGCTGGGAGCCGCTGCCGTCCGTCCTGCTCCCCTCCCCATCTGTTTGGCTGAGGACGTGGGGGGGGCAGCTGGGAGCCGCTGTCTCCCATGCTGCTCGCCCTCGCCGCCCATTCGGTTGAAGATGTGTGGGGGGGCAGCTGGGAGCCGCTGCTGTCCATCCTGCTCCCCTCCCCATCTGTTTGGCTGAGGACGTGGGGGGGGTGTGGCTGGGAGCCGCTGCCTCCCGTGCGGCTCGGCCTCGCTGCCCGTTTGGCTGAAGATGTAAGGGGGGGTCGGCTGGGAGCCGCTGCTGTCCGTCCTGCTCCCCTCCCCATCTGTTTGGCTGAGGACGTGGGGGAAGGCGGCTGGGAGCCACTGCCTCCCATGCTGCTCAACCTCTCCGCCTGTTCAGCTAAAGATGCAGGGGGGGCAGCTGAGAGCCGCTGCCGTCTGTCCTGCTCCCCTCCCCATCTGTTTGCCTGAGGACGTGGGGGCGGCGGCTGGGAGCCGCTGCCTCCCGTCCTGCTCGCGCTCGCCGCCCATTCGGCTGAAGATGGGGGGGTGGCTGGGAGCCACTGCCATCCGTCCTGCTCCCCTCCCCATCTGTTTGGCTGAGGACGTGGGGGGAGGCGGCTGGGAGCCGCTGCCTCCCGTGCTACTTGCCCTCACTGCCTGTTCGGCTGAAGATGCAGGGGGCGGCTGGGAGCCGCTGCCGTCCGTCCTGCTCCCCCTCCCCATCTGTTTGGCTGAGGACATGGGGGGTGGCTGGGAGCCGCTGCCTCCCGCCCTGCTCGCCCTCGCCGCCCATTCGGCTGAAGATGCGGGGGGGGCTGGGAGCCGCTGCCGTCCGTCCTGCTCCCCCCTGTCCGTTTGGCTTCATCTGCCTTTCGCTCTCTCGCTCTCTTCACCTGGAGGGAGAGGGAGAGAGAGAGAAAGAGGAAAGAGAGAAAGAGGAAAGAAAGAGAAGAGAAAGAGGAAAGAGAAAGAGAAGAGGGAGAGAGGAAAAAGAAAGTTAGAGGAAAAAGAGAAAGAGGAAAGAGAAAAAGGAAAGGGGGAGAGAGAAAGATGGAGAGGAAAGAGAATGAAAGAGAGAGGGGGAGAAGAAAGAGAAAAAGAGGAAAGAGAAAAAAATTGAGAAAAGAGAGGAAAGAAAGAGAAAGTTAGAGGAAAGAGAAAGAAAGAGAAATAAGAGAAAGAGGAAAGAGAAAGGAAAGAGAAAGAGACGAAAAAAGAGGAAAGAGAAAGAGAAAAAAGAGAGGAAAGAGAAAGTTAGAGGAAAGAAAGAGAAAGTTAGAGGAAAGAGAAAGTTAGAGGAAAGAGAGAAATAAGATAAAGGAAAGAGAAAGTGAGGAAAAAAGAGGAAAGAGAAAGAGAAGAAAAAGAGGAAAGAGAGAGAAAGTTAGAGGAAAGAGAAAGAGAAATAAGAGAAAGGAAAGAGAAAGAGAGGAAAAAAGAGGAAAGAGAAAGAGAAGAAAGAGAGGAAAGAGAGGAAAGAGAGAGAAAGTTAGAGGAAAGAGAAAGAGAGGAAAGAGAAAGAGGAAAGAGAAAGAGAAGAGAGAGGAAAGAGGGAGAGAGAGAGGGAGAGGGAGAGAGAGAAAGAAGAAAGAGAAAGAGGGGGAGAGGAAAGAGAAAAAAGATTGAGAAAAGAGAGAAAGGAAAGAGAAAGAAGAGAAAGAGGAAAGAAAGAAGAGAAAGAGAGAGGAAAGAAAGAGAGGAAAGAGGATAAAAGAGACAGAAAGAGAAAGTTAGAGGAAAGAGGGAAAGAGGAAAGAGAAAGAGAGGAAAGAAAAAGAGAGAGAGAGAGAGGAAAGTGACAGAGAAAGACCCTTTTGACATCTAAAATGAAGATAACACTGCATATATCCTTTTTTAACCTTTATTTTATATATACACACACAAAGACACACACACACACACACACACACACACATTAAAGGTAAAAAAGGATATCTGCAGTGTTATCTTCATTTTAGATATCAAAAGGGTTTTGCGGCTCCCAGTGTTTTGTTTTCTGTGGGAAACGGCTCTTTGAGTGTTTTCGGTTGCCTACCCCTGTTGCCTACCCCTGTTAGCAAATGGGAGAGGGGGTTGAACAAAGTTGCTTCATTTATTCATTCATTTATTGCATAATAAAATTATTTAAAACCAACATTTTGTGCTATTCTAATGCACAACTGCACAAATATGCATGTAATCTCTGAGGAGGCTATCACATCTGATCTACAAAAATTTGGTTAAAGCATTCGTGTTTGCTGATATTTATTTCCTTTAAACTGCTTTGCTTCTTCCATTTATTGTTTAAAGTGGTTTAATATTTCCATTTATTTCCTTTTATTCCCTTAAAACTAGTTTGAATCTTCCATTTGTTGCCATTTATTCTTTTAAAACTGATTTAATTGTTTTGTTTATTTCTGATCCACGAAACCTATAACCTCCATGCCATTTCTCACTCTTCTTATTCCTTTCTGCTTTGCTTTTTATTTCCTCTCTTTCATATACTTTCTTTTATCTTCACTGAAAGAAAATCCCTCCAGATCCCCACTATAATCTATGGTTCAAATGAAAGCAGCCTGTTCTTATTTATTATTTACTAACTTTCTGTAAATTTTAGTCCCACATTTAAAGGCAGGGTAAACATGCATTAAATTACATGCAGCGGCGGCACAGCATTAATGGTGGCCGTGGCTGTCTTTCTTGCCACGCCCATTTGATGGCCATGCCCACTTGACGACCATGCCCACTTGGTGGCCACACCCACTCGACCACACCCACTTGGCCACGCCCCAGCACCCGGCGATGTAGAAACGAAAATAATTTTATGGTTGGGGGTCACCACAACACGAGGAACTGTATTATGGGGTCGCAGCATTAGAAAGGTTGAGAACCACTGGTATAGGGTTTCCTGCCTGATCAAGGGGTTGGACTAGATGACCTCCAATATCCCTTCCAACTTCTTCTTCTTCTTCTTCTTCTTCTTCTTCTTCTTCTTCTTCTTCTTCTTCTTCTTCTTCTTCTTCTTCTTCTTCTTCTTATTCTTATTCTTATTCTTATTATTATTATTATTATTATTATTATTATTATGTAGTGCTGTGTTTCTGAATCTTGGCAACTTTCAGATGTGTGGGTTTCAGCTTGGTGGAGCTGAAGTCCACACATCTTAAAGTTTGCTAAGGTTGAGAAATGCTATGGTAGACAATAATTACAATTGCTCAGGTTTTCTTCAAAAGAATGTGCGTGCAACTTTGTGGATTATCCAGCTGCTTGATGTATGCAGTAGAGTCAGAAAAACATGATACAGGAATACAAGAACAATACTGAATAAGGAAACAGAAGATTTATTACTGGGAAATTAGTCAGGAGCATCATTAGAAATGAAGTTTTGGCTCCACATTTTAGAAGGGATTCAGACATTTGGAATAGGTTCACTGTAGAGCAATGAAGATCATTAGAGAACTAGGCAAGGTTTAAGAAGAAATATTTGTTTATTAGTTATATGCCTAACATAATAGGAAAAAAACCAGATGTACAGGTACAATATAGGAGGTACCTGGCTCAGCTGCAATACTGTCAATTGTAAACTGTAAGAATAACACAAGTGAGGCATATATTTTCATTTGACACAAGAATGTAGCAAACTTATAGCAGAGTTTTGAGCTGCAACTGGAAAAAAGTATTTTTTTAAAAAAAAGCTTGCATAATATTATACCTGTGAGTGGCAACAACTATGAATAGCAACAACACTTGTTGTTTGAGGATCATCTGATTTTGCAGCCCTGACTGGATTGCTTTGCAGCTATTGCAAGGAAAAATATAAGAGCAACAGTGCTAAATCAGGCTGGGGCCCATTTTATTTAGCATTTTACAGTGACCGGCTTTATAACAGGTAGGAAATGAAGATATACCCTTTTCTATCAATGTTCCCTTGCAATTGGTATTTTAATGGATAATGCATTTTCCTGGAGACAATACTTGGTTTTTTACTTACAATACTGCCAGAATTAGATTTGTTCTTTAAGAATTTATCCAATCGCTTTAAAGCTATTCATATTAAAGACCATAAATTCCACAAATTATTTGCTATGCTGTTTCTTTGCTTTATTTGCCTACTCTAAATCTCCTTCCAGTCTCTTTCCAAAACCATGGTTTACAGATTTGAGAAACTCTATGACCTCTTGCAGTAATCCAGCTGGTCCATTACGAACCTCTTAATCAATTGCCAAAACATCTTAGGGAGATATTTACATGACTGAGATTTGAACAGCTTGATACAATGGTCAGATATGTGAGGTTTCATTCTATACCGGGGAGTCAAACTCGCAATGTCACATGACGCGTCGCGACATATCGCAACTTTTTCCCCATTGCCAGAGCTGGAGTGGGCGCGGTTTCGGCATGATGCATCTGGCCCACAGGCCGGCAGTTTGACACCCCTGTTCTATACCATATGATGGACGTTATCTGCACTTGCGGAGTGATAGATGTAGAAGATTTGGCTCACATACTATTTGATTGTTGTTTGTATAAGAGGGTGGGACTGATTGGAGTAGATTGTAGGGGATAATACTGAAATATAATTTTATCTTATTTTACTTGTCTCTATATTAAATTATTGTATTTTACTCAAATTTCATTTTAAATTGTTTTTATAGGATTAATAATTTATGTTTGGAACTCTGTATTTTGATATGGACTATAGGCTAATCAATAAACTAAACTAACAAACTTTTTTCTGCTTTGGTATCTGGTGACTATTATATTGTCTAAATTCGAAAGTAAAACTTGCTATCTATCATGAACTGGGGATATTTGGTTATGATTATGACATTAAATTATATCTTTGAAGTAATTTTCTTGTATATTTATCATACTTCTAGATTTAAACTATAAATGGATACAGTGTAGGCATATGGATGCTAGTTTTGAAAAGTCTAGTAGAGGAATTCAAACAATTACAAAAATACATAAAGAGTTTCTTGCTTCTCTGTTATTTATTGGGGAAAAGAACTAACATGACGCAATAGTTCAGAATATGGAAAGGAATACATTAAGTGCATGCTTGTTTATTCAACTTACATGCAGAATATCAAGAGAAATGCTGGACTACAGGAAACAAAACTTGGAATTAAAATTACTGGAAAAAACACCAGTTGGCTCTGATATGCTGAAGTTTCCATTTTGATAGCTACAATGAGAACCGTAAAGAATCACTTGTTGAAGGTGAAATTAAAGACTGCAAAAAACGTTGTCTGCTGCTGTGTTAAAAATCATACACCCCTAGACACACACAGAGAGATTAAGTCAATGCCAGCCCAACGTGGTATCAGCACAGAAGTTGAAGTACTAACAGATGTTACCTTCATAAGCTCAAGTGTCAGGAAACAAAGATATTGGTTACTTGAGAGAAAGATCTAGAGAAAACATTAGACTTGTCACACTGACCATTACCATATGTACTGTTGGACCCATGTTTTTTTTCCATTTGTAACATGGCTATCAAAGACACAATGAAGAAAAATAGATGTCTTTGCATTGAGGCATTGAATAAAATGGTTGAGAATATTTATTTGAATTCATTGGCAGCCAACTCCAGTGAACGCTTCACCCACCCGAGGAAATCAGTCAATACTAGTTGAAGTTAACTCAGGAGTCGCTGGAAGACTTCAGTGCGAATGCTTGGAATATTCAAAGTAGTTGAAAAAGTTCAGCAAAACCAAGATGGTTATGAGAGGTCCTTGGTGCTCTCTGAGTTTGGTTGTTTTATTGCAGACGTTTAATTACCCAAACTAGTAACATCATCAGTGCTAGTCCTAGCCCAGGAGTGTCAAACTGCCCACCACAGCTGTGGCAAGGGGGAAAAAGTCATGATATGCTGCGACACGTCACGTGGTGAGTTTGACACCACTGTCCTAGCCTATCCTAGCACTGATGATGTTACCTAGTTTGGGTAATGAAACCTCTGCAAGAAAACAACCAAGCTTGGAGAGCAACAAGGAGCCTCCCTTTAACCCTGAGCTGCAAATAGTCTCCTTTATTGATAATGTGGTTAGATTATGTCTGACGACATAAGCATGAATTTACAAGAACAGTCTCGGTGAAATGATATCCATCAAGGCACAAACACTCAGTAGCGACCAAGAAATATAATTCCCAGGTGAACATGGCTAGCATCAGGCCGCATGACTTTAGAGCATTTCTTCCAGTGAAAGAAATATAACAATCCCCACCACGTTGGCGTTGGGACCTTTCCCGCTGGAATCTTTTCTTCGTTCAGCCCGCCCTCCGCCACTGAGTTTCGCAATTGGTCCTCCGGAGAAACTGGAGCCGCCTTGCAAACGTGGCGGTCGGGCGGCTCCACCTTCAGCTAGACGTCTCCCCTTAGCCAATCGCGCGAGGCGTAGTATTCAACGGCGCGGGACTTCACCCGTTTGCAACCGCGTTGCTGAGTGGCTGGGAGGGGGATTCCAATGTCCAGTCCAAATTAGGCCGTTCATAGGCGTCTTTAAAGCGAGACTTTTGCAGCTGGACCAGTATTGCATCATGGGGAGCAGGAAAAACGGGGCGACCCCACGTTGAGTCTTTATGAGTGCGTGGCGCGAGAGAGGCGAGATCTGCTGGACTGGGAGGCAGCCCAAGCAAAGACACGTGTTAGATTCTACAAAGTAAAGAAGGTCCTCTCTCTCGGCGTGTATTGGAGACTCGAAAGTTTCTTCGGAGACAAACCTAACTTGGACCGGAAGAAGCCATGAGCCTGGGGAAAACGTCTAGCTCTCTCACGGTGGGGCTGATGCTAGTATTTTGCACCAACAGGTCCTTTGGCGTCCCTACTTTTAGAAAGGAGAGAGTCGTGCCTCCCGATCCCGAACTCGTCAACCGGCAACACGAAGATAACCAGAGCTTCCAGTATGACCATGAAGCCTTTCTGGGAAAAGAAGATGCCAAAACTTTCGATCAACTTAGCCCGCAGGAAAGCCAGGAACGGTTGGGGTAAGATCCTCCTTATTTTACCAACATGGCTTAAAGGTCCCTTCGTTCCCAGGAGGCACGTAGACGTTGATGAGAAGGGTGATTTAGAGAGGATTTTTTTCTCCAAGTAGGTTCAGTAAAACAATAGTATTTTGCATGCCGACGGAGTTTAGCCACTGCTGTCAAAGATAATAGTATTTTCCCTTTCCCGATAAACGCGCGGGAGCCAAAATTAGCTCTGCGAGGCGAAGAAATTTCTTACTGTGATGCCTTGGTAACGTGGCGGGGGGGGGGAAGTTCCTAACAAACGCCTTGAATGAAAAATCAGTATCATTCCTAGATCATACAGTATGTAATCTAGTTTTATACGGCAGATTCAAGTCCAGGATCAGCTCCTTGAAATGAAAAGGACTTTTGTTTGTTGTAGAAGAGGTTTTCTTTCTGTTTTTTAAAACTTTTAGAGGGCAACTTCCTTAATTTGTTGCAGCAGAAACAAGAGTCTTTCATGGGTGAGAGATATACCCAGTGCATGGCAATTATGTATCTTGTGTTGGCAGATACCTAAATTGTGTGGTGGGACCACAGATATAGTGCAAAACCTGTTGGGATTGCCTGAAAAGAGTACAAAAATAAAACTTGATCAGTTTGTGTCCACTTCCAGTTCATGTTGCTGCAAGCTGGACATGAATAGGCAAGTCTGACTCTTAAGAAACCTAGCAACTAATAGAAATTGATGGAAAACATTTCAGTGGCGTTGGACTTTAAGAAAGAAGTTGAAAGAGCAAAAGTAAAACAGTAACACCATAACAGAGCATGTGAACAGTTTGCTCACTGAAGGGTGTCACAGATGGGAGAAAGTCAAGCCCATGTTCACATGTATCCCATTTATTCCTCTTTTCTCCAAGAAACTTAGGTTTAGTCTTCCCATTTTATCTTAATAACAAATCTGCTGAGTGTTGAATAGAGAAAGCAGAGAGGTAAATTTGAGATTACTCTTTGATTTGCTGTGGCTAAGCATGAACTAGAACAGGGGTGTCAAACTGCTGGTCCACAGGCTGGATGTGTCATGCCGAAACCATGCCCACCCCAGCTCCAGCAATGGGGGAAAAATCACAACACGTCACAACACGTGTGATGTTGCAAGTTTGACACCCTTAAACTAGAATATTCTCCAAATTTATACTCCTGTATAAATGAAGCAATATATCTCTTGCCTGGCCTAACTTCGTGATAAACTTGACTTTTCTGTCTGAGAGACAGGCAAAGAGAATTGCTTTTTCTAGGCAAAATACAGTCTGTGATGGCTTCCCATATAACCTATTTTTCTTCCCCAGTTTTTTATCCCATCTATTCTCCCCAGACCTGGAATAGGAAAAGCTCTTATTATATGGCCATTGGGGGGAGTGACAAATGTTAAAACATGCATAATGTCATGCATATATTTGGCCTGGTGCAAATATATCTTTGTGGCATTTGCATGAAGAACATAATTGCATGGGTGACATTTGGGAATCTTTGCTATTGGCTGAGGAAACAGCTTTCAACAGTTGAAGTAAATGAAAATTTTGCTTTGTGGGAGGGTTCTTCAAGGTGTGGTGTTGGTGAGGGGAGACAAGGCCTTTCCTTCCCAATGTTGTAACTTCTCTTGAAGAATTGTCACCCTTTATTCAAAATAGCTCTCATTGATGTCAATAGATCCTCTTTTAAAGTCTAATTTCTAAGATGGGGGAGAGGAGAAGCAAGTGTGTGTAAATGAATAGAATAAAAGTGTGTGGGGTGGGGCTGGCAGTTGTGTCAACACTGTGTTTTGATGATGCCCACCTAGGATGTGGTCCAGGACAGTGTTGGTAGGGCTTCCATGTTTGATGGAGCCACTTTAGACTTCAACCCAAATAGTTTCTTCAATAACTGGGCCCAGACTTTGATAATGTCATTGAATCTGGTTATTGAGATAGGTCACAGGTAAAGGTGAATCAGCTGGTTTCTGTCTTTCCACTTCAGTCTGAGATTCCTTCTATGCTTGGTGAGTATTCTGCATTCAAAGCATCCATATGATATAGAGAAGCTGATATGACTTGCATCCCTGCTTGCTTGTTCCTGGAGGCAGGTGCAGAAGACTTGGTCTTCTGTTGGGCATCTGAGGGGGATTATAAACTATGGATGCCTTTTTTGATGCAGAACAAAGTGACTTTATTCTGAGGTGGAAGTATGAGGTCTAGCTGCTAGCTTGAGGAGTTATACAGTAGCTGCTGGATACAATAGCAAAGCAATCACCTGTTCTGCCTCCTACACTCATATATACAGGGGAGAAGCTTGTTTTCTTCTCCTCTCCTAGGCTTAAAGCTGGAATAAAACATTACTCTTCTCCTATCTCTGCTTATACTTGTGAGAGAAGCTATAGTAAGTATTCAGAGAGCCTTCATATAGTCCATCTTCTCTACCAGCCAAAGTTCTCCATCGTGGGAAGGATTCTACATCCATTCAGCCAACTCTAGAATTCCACTTTATATTGCTTTTTATTTCATGTAGGAACATTAACTGTATATATGAAGGTTTGCCATGCCATGGACAAATATCATGCCGTATTTGTTCATGTGACAAATATGGCATATTAACTGGTCCTTACAGTCTTGGAGAACATTGTTCTCCTTTGAAAGAGAGTTCACAAGCACTGGTCAATATATTGATTGACAATCTGTTTTCACTGGCTACCCATAATATTAGTTTTTGTAAGCTCCACTGAACATTAAATTTCTTCACGACATTTTAATAGGTTATTCTACTTGCGTTTCATTTGCTTGAAACCAGTAACTGGGGGTTTTTCTGCTATTGCCAATTATTACTTCTTGTCCAATGATAGAAATCTAGTTAGTGAAAGATTAGTTAATTTTTTTGCTGTGACAAGTGCTGAATGCTTCTCAATGACAAGCCCACTTGCACATGTAAATCACAACTAGGTTTTTGGGAGAAGATTAGGCTGGAAAGTTTGCCCTGGCATTTAATGCTGTGTATGAAAAGTTAAATCTCTGTTTAGTGGATGGACCTTGATGCAATGGGCAAAATTCTTGTTATATTTGAATAATGGTAGAAATCAAGGCAAATGATATAAATTGGTATAAATGAAGAATTTACATCACTTGTATACTGTAATATAATTGTCTTGCAACAATTTTACTGACAAAGAGGAGCAATACACACTCTCTCCCACCAAGTGGTCTGTTAAATTAGGATTTCATTTGTGTATAACTATACTTTGGGTCATGGGAACACCCAGATGCAATCTAATCCAGATACAGATCTCTTTTCTGATTTATATCCTTCTGTGTATGGAGAAGAAGGTTGGAATTTGTATTTTGGCATTTTATTGGCTTAGATAACATTTAACAAACTTAACTAAGTACTTATATGTAAGGTTGTGATCGGTATTTTTAAAACATGCTAGATTATCAAATCCCTACAAATTCAGTGGACAGATAACATCAGTTCAGATTTGCCAGATTTGATTCCTTTAGGGTTAACATGTGGCCTTTTACTTTGCTGTCATTTCATTCCTCTTTTTTCCCCACCCTCACTGTCTGAGGAGTGGCTTAAAATGCCACGTAGGTTTTCTTGGAGAAGGCACAAGAGATTATTCCTAGAGAATGAGAATCTCTTGCATACATCTCCAGTTCTGCTGCTGCCTGATCAGACAAATAGTTGAAAGCAAAGGTACAGTGAAATGGAGAGAAAGACCAAGACAGGAGATGGGTAGAGACAGGGACTGTGAAATGTCATTTGTTTATAATGCAACCCTTCCTCAGAAACAGTTTGCAAGTCAGTCACAATGGATGGATTGCTCAAGTATATTGTACTATAAATCGGATACCAATCTGGATGTTTATATATGATCTGGAAGGCAGATATGCATGAAGAAATTGTTGGTGCAAACAGCAGTGCTAAACAGCAGAGATAATATGCATTATAAAAGCTTTAGATAGGCATCACAATGGTTCCCATTCAGAAGATTCATTTTAAGCAAATAGAACTGTAGAAGGCAGATAATAATAATAATAATAATAATAATAATAATAATAATAATAATAATAATAATAATAATAATAATAATAATAATAATAATAAAGTTGGACATTTCGGACAAATGGCTGCCCAGTCTCTTCTTAAAAGCTTCCAGTGTTAGAGTATTCACCGCTTCTGGAGGCAGGTTGCTCCACTGGTTAATTGTTCTAACTGTCAGGAAGTTTCTCCTTAGTTCTAGGTTGCTTCTCTCTTTGGTTAGTTTCCATCCATTGCTTCTTGTCCTGCCTTCAGGTGCTTTGGAAAATAGCTTGACTCCCTCTTCTTTGTGGCAGCCCCTGAGATATTGGAACACTGCTATCATGTCCCCCCTTCATCCTTCTCTTCATTAAACTAGACATACCCAATTCCAGCAACCGTTCCTTATATGTTTTAGCCTCTAGTCCCCTAATCATCTTTGTTGCTCTTCTCCGTACCCTTTCTAGAGTCAACATCTTTTTTACATCGTAGTGACCAAAACTGGATGCAGTATTCCAAGTGTGGCCTTACCAAGGCATTGTAAAGTGGTATTAATACTTCACGTGATCTTGATTCTATCCCTCTGGTAATGCAGCCTAGCACTGTGTTGGCTTTTTTGGCAGCTGCAGCACACTGCATATTTAAATGATTGTCCACTAGGACTCCGAGATCCCTCTCACAGTTATTTGTAGACAATTTGTGGAACAGTTACCTAGGATTATATGGATAGTAATGCAAATTCTGAAGAATATTTACTAAGATTCTAATTATATGATTACTTTTCCCTTTATCTCAGCAAAATTATTGATCGGATTGATGATGACAAAGATGGTTTTATCACAACAGAAGAACTGAAAAATTGGATTAAAAGAGTACAGAAACGTTATATCTTTGAAAATGTGGCTAAGGTCTGGAAGGATTATGATCTCAATAAAGACAATAAAATTTCATGGGAAGAATACAAACAAGCATCATATGGCTACTACTTAGGTAAGAAAATTCTAGGCATACAATAATTCAGCTGATTGGTTTACATTTATCAGCCATAACACTGAACCTAATTCAGATGCAACAGAACAAGAATGAATGGTGAATTCTGAATTCTAGCATTGTTTCTAAAAAGGCTTATGGAACAATTCTTTTTTGGTTCTTTTCCAGAATAGTATGACTGGAAGTAAAGTATTTAGTAAAGTATTCTCTGGTAGGAAACAACAGCTTAGTTCAAACCTAGATCCTATCAAACCCATTTTGGCATTTTACATTTTTGATAAATTTTATACAAAATATATCAGAATACTTGAATGCCAAAGAACATCTTGAGATTTTGGTGCAGAAAGATTCCAAATCTTCCTGAAGTATCCTGCTTTAATTCAGAATGTGTCCAAAACAAATGCAAATACTTTCTCCATATGAAAAGCGAGCCTTGTGTATATTAAATACCAGTTGAAATTAAGCCAAGGGCTACAGCCAGGCTGCAGGTTATTGATATTTGTCTTTGATGTATTGAAGATTAAATTGCAAGAAAGCAGAAACTCACTGTTTTGTAAATATAGGTACACAAGATGCACAAGTAAGAAATGAATACAGAAAAGAAGAAATGGGCATTTGTCAATTTAATCTAAATGTAAATGAATCATTAAATGGGACTTTGGACGCAGTTTTGAGTTCCAGAGGACATGGGTACCATTAAAGAGGGTGGGAGTAACATTCCTATATCCTTTGTTTCTGACTACATGTGCTTATTCAAGCATATCAGTTTTCTGGCCAACTTGACTCAGTGCATATTGTTATAAACAAGTAAAGATTTCTGTGTATAAGGTATACATGTCAACGCACAGATGCTTTTGCGTGTAAAAGAAAAGGGACTGCTTGGGCTATTTTCATAATACCATTGTTTTGACTAAAATGGTAATTAAATCCTCTTAAAATACCTCCCTACATGGAAGTAGCAGTACATGGAAATAGCAGCTGCTGCAACACTGATAGTATATATAAGGATGGGAAAGGGATGCAGCTATGTAACTTTGTCAAAACATCTCTCTAGTAAATACAAAATGCTGTGGTTTTTATTGTGGGCTAAGGAAATAATTACATTTTTATTTGAAGAATATGGAACTATATATGTGTGTATGTACCACACTAGGTTCAAAGATCTAATGGAAGAATTCCCATAAGCAGAATACTATACCATAAACAGAATACTATACTATACCTTATGTAGGAGAGATTTAGAGATTTAGATTTTTGCATATCATTCCTAGGTAACGCTCTGGTATTTAATAATTCCTGCAATTTTAGTTTGATTCATCTTATTCTAATCATTCCTTTTCTCTAGAGCATTCCAGAGAGTTCCAGGATGCCACAGAGCAACACAATTTTAAGAAAATGCTACCCAGAGATGAAAGAAGATTCAAACAAGCTGATCTGGATGGCGATTCAGAAGCAACTCGTGAGGAATTCACCGCTTTCCTTCACCCGGAGGAGTTTGAGCATATGAAAGACATTGTTGTTCTAGTAAGCTCTGGCATAGCCACCTTTATTCCTTTTGGGCTTTCCTTTGTTACATCGCTTTGAAAATGGCTTCCTCATCTCTCAAGGCAAGGTTTCCTAGACAGTAATTACTGTTCTTTTCATCCAGAAGGAAAGCTGCTTTTAGGAATTAGGCTGCTAAAAAGTAGCCTCTCTCCCTAATTTCTGTGATACCTCTTGTGTGTTGATTAAGGCTATCTGAAGATTGTTTAGTAGGATGGTGGCAAACAGAGTCATAGACATGGACCAGTTTTGCCATAAATATTGTCTTGTTGAAGTATTCAACAAATACTTGATTTTATCACATACTAAAGCAGCGGCTCTCAACCTATGGGTCGCGACCCCACATTTATTTTTTTCTGGCGCTTGCGCACGTGCACGCGATGGGCCAATCCGCGCATGCGCGGCACGCGTGCGGTGGGCCAATCCACGCATGCGCGACGCGCGCACGATGGGTCGATCCACGCATGCGCGGCGCGCGTGCGACGGGTCGATCCGCACATGCGCGACGTGCGCGCGATGGGCCGATCCGCGCATGCATGGTGCGCGCGACGGGCCGATCCGCGCATGCACGGCGCGCACACAACGGGTCGATCCGCGCATGCGCGGCGCGCGCACAACAGGCCGGTCCGCGCATGCGCGGCGCACGTGCGGTGAAAAAAAACAAAAAAAACAAAAGAAAAACAAAATGGCAGAACGCAATGGGCCGATCCGCGCATGCGCGGTGCGCGCACGACGAAAAAAAATAAAGAAAAATAAAAAAAAAAACCAAAATGTCGGACCGCGGGTCGCGGTCGCGGTGCGCATGGGCGGCGCAAGTGGGGTCTCAACCTGAAAAAGGTTGAGAACCACTGTACTAAAGCAACAACACTGAGGAAAAAAATGCCTGTATTAAATGTTTAAACTCAAGATTTAAATCGTAACATTTTTTCAAACCTTCATGGACCCCTGTGATAATACCGTGGCCCCCAGGGTTCTGTGGACCACAGGTTGAGTACCCCTGAGATAAAACATTCCAATGTGTGATGTCAAGCTAGGCATAGTCAGCCATTGGCCTAATTAAGTGATGTCAAAACCAGGTTTTTCCAGCCTGATGTCATCCAAGTGTTGTCTATAGCTTCCAAAATTCCATAGTTTTTTCTTTCTTTCTTTCTTTCTTTCTTTCTTTCTTTCTTTCTTTCTTTCTTTCTTTCTTTCTTTCTTTCTTTCTTTCTTTCTTTCTTTCTTTCCTTCCTTCCTTCCTTCCTTCCTTCCTTCCTTCCTTCCTTCTTTCTTTCTTTCTTTCTTTCTTTCTTTGCTTCCTTCCTTCCTTCCTTCCTTCCTTCTTTCTTTTCTTTTCTTTTCTTTTCTTTTCTTTCTTTCTATACTGAGATTTGCGCTTAAGCTCTTGCTGCAGTATGTACTGAACCTTAGACTTACTGCTCTTTCTGAGCCTTAGAAACTCTGTTTGCTATTCCTAACCTGGAAGGTTGCAATAGTATTAGTCACATTGATTTATTAATGACCTGATATTTAATTTACTAAGCAGCCTTTGAATGTATATACTGCATTTTCATTTATATGATATCTCCAGAGAAATATTACAGAAGCCCCTGTAGCCAATTCCTGTGCATAAAGAAGATTCCAAGGTAAAACATACTGTGCATGTAAGTTCAGGAAAAGTATTTAGATAATTTAAAATTATGTTTATTGTATGTTTTATTTATAAAAAAGGCTCTATTGCTCTTGGTGTAAACAGCCTTTCCCAGACTGTTCCTTTCCAAATATTTTAGATGTCAACTCTCATAATTCCTAGCAAGCACTCAATAGGCCAAGTTGGCTGAAGTTTATGGAAGTCCAAGACCACTGGAGGGCTTCACATTGGGAGATGCTGATGTAAAAGGACAGCTGAAAATGAAAGATTTATAAGCAGTTTGCAGAAAATCCCAGGCATCTTTGTACTGACAGCTTTTTTCCCCTTATTGTGACAGGAAACACTGGAGGACATAGACAAAAATGAAGATGGTTTTGTAGATCAGGATGAATACATTGGTATGCTATGGCATGGAGAATTCTACTATTTGTTATAAATACGATTTCTTTTTGTATAAATTTATGATTTTTACTGAAACTTTTAAAGTGAAATCTAATACAAAGTAATATAATGTAAGGAAGAAAAAGCCAAAAGCTCAAGAAAAGAGAAAAATTTAATAAAAATAGAAGGAAAAATATATGAAGAATCATATTCCTTTCTGTAATTTATCCTTTTTAATACTCAAAACCATAAATCACAAGTTCATTTTATAATATTTTGCAAAATGTCCATAAGATATTTCTACTCACCAATAATTGCAGATAATGTATTTTCTCTAATCAAAGAAAACAATTTATTCATTTCAGCAATATATGTGAACTTCACCAATCATTCCTCCATTATGGACAATGTTGAATCTTTTCATCTTGGTGCATGTATTAATCTCGTCACACTAATCATATATTGACATAATCTCCCATGACATTTTTCTAACTCTTCTCCCATTAGTCCTAAATTCTGACTTAAATTGAATACCAGTCTTTAACATCCTCTATATCAAAGTTTGTATTTGAATTCATTTTTTTAGCTTTTAATCATGTCCACCAAACATGATAAAATGTTCCTTCATGTTTACATTTCCAACATTCATTTGAAGCACTATTATATATTCTAGATCAGACATGTCAAACCCGTGATGTCACATGACGTCGCGTGACATATCGAAACTTTTTCCCCATTGCCGGCAATGGGGTGGGCACAGTTTCCTCATGATGCGTCTGGTCCGCGGGCCAGCAGTTTGACACCCCTGTTCTAGATTATTTCTCTGGTGTCATCTACCAATGATACATTGTTGAATACAAATTCTCTTTTTGATCAAAACACAATATAAATTTCAACTTTTAACCATTTATTTTCTCGTCGATTCATCTACATATTATAACCAAAAGTTTTATCATACATTCTTTAATCTGTTTTTATATGTTTCTAATTTCAACAAAAGTTTATATATTTTTAGGAATTATATGTTTATTATCAGTAAGCAAATATATTTCAAATTCTATCTTCTAGCTCATACTATAAGTCATTTTATCCATTTTACATCTTTCAGATAACTATAAATAGGAAAACCATTGACAACTATATCCTTCTGCTTTTCATTGCTCTCTTGATTTAATTTTAAATTTGCCTTGGTAATTTTCCAATGAGTTCTGGTATGCCAACTACTTTTTTTTTTAGCTGCCTATTCTCCTCCCTTAACTTATAAATTTGTTTTAAATCTTGACTCCTATAATTTTCTAATCTTGTCTTACGTCTTTTATTCAATACCTCCAGAACCATAATGAGCAAAAATAGAGACAGTGGATATTCTTGCCTTGTCCGTTTTTGAATCTCACAAGATTTTGTTATTCTCGATTAACAATTATTTGTGCTTTCTGAGAAATACAAGTCAATCTTATATGTTTAATAAAATTATCTCCAAGCTTCATATGTTCCAGAACTGTAAACAAACAAAAAAAGAAATTCAGTTCAAATTATCAAAGGCTTTCTCTGCATTTGGAATATCAATGCAGCTTGCTTTTCATTATGTTGCATCAAAATAGTTCAAAATAGTTCAAAATATTGAAAACATTTCTAATATTATCTTGCAGTTGTCTTTTAGGTGTAAATCCATATTGATCTTTATAAAAAGATCCTTAAAATAAATATGATTTCTTATGGCCGGTTTGGATAGTCTTCTCCCAAGTTAGACACTGCATATAGATTGGTAGTGAGACTGCACGTTCTGTCTGTAAGTACTGGGTATCAGTCATGTTCTTTCTTAGAATCTACTTGAAATCTACAGTAGATGCAAGCCTAATTAATACTTGCATAGAATTTTCAGGGATAAAAACCCCAAACCATATTTAATATTCATAGAAACTGGAAATCAGCTAAAGAGCTCAAGTGTCTTTGCTGATTGTGCATCAGCATTTGTTCAGTTCAGAAGTACGATAAACACACTTGATAGGAAAGGCATCATGTAACTTTTGACCTCCTATTATCTATCAGTTTAGAGAAAAGATTGTTACCATTTCCTTACTTGTTAGATAACTCAGAAATATAGGAAAAGTACAGGTAGTTTTGACTCATGACCATTTGTTTAACGGCAATTCAGAGTTACTACAGGCTCAGAAAAAGTGACTTAACGACCATCCTTAAAATTACGTTTACTATTATTGCAATGGTTTGCAGTCAAATGATCATGATTTGTTACCTTCTCAGTTGGCTTCTGACAAGCAAAGTCAATTGGGAAAGCCAGATTAGTTAACAACAGTGTGATTCACTTTTTTTCTTGTTTTTTGTATGTTGAAAAAAACTTTTTATGATGATTTTTGACATTTGTTGCACATCTTAGTTCATTCTTAGCCTTAAATAAAGATGAAGCCCACTTTTTTTGGTTAGCTATAGATTAAATTACAGATCAGAGCAGCAAAGAGCAAATAAGAAGAAACGTGACTTACAGAAAGTGTGAAATATTTAAGCATGTACATGGATGGATTTCTGGGTTGTCCTTCAAGGAGCAGTTACAGTATCAATTCAAGAGTACGATGATAAAAGGAGTGTGAAATTACCATGCAAATAATATAAGAGCCTATGCAAAGCAGAATCTGAGAATCATTACACTGAAGTCTCTTCCCCCTTTCCGCCCCCACCCCCATCCCTCCTATCTGATGCCAGCAGAAGTTCACATCTATTCTTGAATTTTTAATGGGCTATAAAACAAATTTTCTCCAGTCTTAGGAGCTGAATCCAATTTCTACAAACTATAGTCAGTATATTAATGAAGATATAGCACTAAACCATGACAAAAGGAAATGATGAAAAATTATGTTGAAAGATGTAATTGCATGGACCACTTCTAAGCCTTTGCCATAAGTTGCCTACATAGGACTTCAGTTCATCTTATTTTCCAACCTAGTGTTCTCTTCTTTATTAATGTTGGTTTCTATGAGTTTTATTGTCCCCAACTCTTCAAGATCAGGTTAATTGGCATTTTTCTTTTGCATAATATGATTTCTCCCCCCCCCATGAATAAACCTATTATAAAAAGTTTGGGTTCAGTAGGTCCTGTGATATAGGGAGAGAAAGGAAGGGGATCATTAAAAAAAAACCTGAAATTACCTTTAGCCTAACAACTATCTCATAGTCTTGTACATTATTTAATTTTAATCATTGGGCACCTGTTTATATAAGCTTCATTGGAAGTTTATTGCCATGATTTATGTGGTTTATTGGTTGGATTTTCATACTGATATTTTGGGTGACTGTAATGCATTTGCTTTTGTATAATCATGAATGATTGGGAAATATGCCTGTATACAGCAAATAAATAAAGTCAGGATACATTTTTTTTCTCTAGTACAGAATCTTAAGTTTTTACATACTATTTCTTATTTCTAGCTGACATGTTTGCACATGAAGATGGGGGACCTGAACCAGACTGGGTGGTAACGGAACGTGAACAGTTTGCAGATTTTCGAGATCTAAATAAGGATGGGAAAATGGATAAAGAGGAGATTCGACACTGGATTCTTCCAAAAGATTATGACCATGCACAAGCCGAAGCAAGGCATTTAGTTTATGAATCGGATGTAGATAAGGTATTTAGGGTTTTTTGTTCCCACAGGTGTCATGTTAGCGTATTGGTTTGATTCAACTTTGTGCAACCAGAACTTTAAGATTTAATAATTCTAGTAAGATGTTTATTTTAAAAAATGCATCATTTGAATGAGTACCTTGTTGTCATTAGCTAATCTTTCAGAAAATGCCTGAAAAAAGTATATATATAAAAAGTTTACAACTGTGAGCCTAATGTGGATTTTTAACATTTATTCTAATCCAAAGATGGATGTGTCCTCTTGTATGCATAGTATTCTGTACAGTACCCCAATAATTTATTTTCCCAATTATTTTGCTGCTTTTGCAAATAATGCCTACTGATACCTCTTTTTGTACATTTTTTTTAATTTGGCCTAAAGCATTGACGCTCACATATAGGCTTTATAAATAAAGGGGTTTATATAGAGGCATGAATAAATACCAATCCAAGTTCTTATACCAGAGTCTGGATTTTTAAAACAAAGAGGAAAAATTGACTAGAATGGAAAATAGCTTTGTGTGTTGGTTATTTGTAGCTATTTTTCTAACCAGCTATTTTTTTTTCCTTGCAGGATCAGAAGTTAACCAAACAAGAGATTCTAGATAATTGGCGCATGTTTGTTGGAAGTCAGGCTACAAATTATGGAGAAGACCTCACAAAGAATCATGATGAGCTATAATATTTTTTGAAAAGCAAATATATCACAGACTTATATCTGAATTGCCTGTAGAAGACCGGAATAACAGTGGTCAATATGGCAAATTAATTTTGCACCAGTATATACTTTCTAACAAAAAGCAATTCTGTTAATACCATTGAATGCCACAGATGTCACTTCTTCTAAATGCGTATTTTAATGAATTCATTTGTAGCTTGACATACTTTCACTTCAATCCTAAATATGTAAACTTGGATTTATCACTAAAATCAGTGAGATTTAACTAGTGAAACAGACTAAGCCAGCCTCCCATCTTGCTACTTAACATGTAGTACATCATACTGTGTGTGGAGGGTTGAATAATTCAGTGCTCTTTCGTGGTATAACCAAACCCCATATTTCAAAGTATATGGAGTCTACCAAATGTGTTGGGGTACAACTCATCGCCAATCCACATGACTAACGGTAGATGAAAAGCTTGGCTTTCATCCCTGCCATGTAGGGATTTCTTTGATGTCAGAATGTTTCAAATGTTTTAGCTCATGTATAATGAAGTGGTAGAAGCATCATATACGGCTGCGTCACATGAAATATACTATCATCAGGATGCATTGCTCAGGATTTCAGCGATAGGTCTCTACTCAGAACCAAGATCTCATTGCAGAAGGTTACACAACTCATAATGCCTTTGACAGAGAAATGATCGGCCCTGTCATTTCTGAGGGTTATTGCAAAGGGACCTAGAACTCATTCCCTTCTAGACTGATGAGAATGTGTGGATTGGGATGTGTATTTTTTTTATACAAAAAGCTCCAGTATTTTCATAAGGAAGAAAATACATATGTTACATAGTTTTTCTAATTTTTTCTTCTAAGATGGGCAGGCATTCTTAGAGACCAATTCTCACATTTCTTTCTGGTGGAAATTGTAGTTTTAAAACATCTGAAAGGCTCCAGATTGCCCTCGCTGTTCAAACATGTAATTTATGGGTTGTATGTCTGTTCCATTTTGAAAATTCTTAACAGCAGAAAAGGTGCTCATTTTTCATCTTCATTTGCTCCTTACAAGGAAGTATATTGGTACTGACTAATATGAAAGACAAAAGTACCACAGGGAAGGAGAATTTGTACACATCCCCTTTGAGTATTTGCTATTGGAGAAGACTTGATCACAGGCCGCTATCTTGATGTGGGATCTTGTGATGTAAATTGCCACTTTTAGATTTTTGCTCTTGACTTTTAGCTTCCTGTATGTCATACGGCAGACAAGCTTTTCCAGTATTTTTGCCTTTATTGACCCGAAGCCATGAACAATAAATACTTTGGTTTTAAAATCCCAATTTAAGAAGGCATCATTCTAAATACGGTACTTCTTTTCCTAATACAATTAGTGACTGCCTGTGGACAAAAACACCTTTCCTGAAAGTTCATTTTCTGATAAAATTCAATCTGATATGAATGGGGAAACACCACATACAAGTTGTAGGCTGCAACAAGATAAATTGCAACTTTTTCCAACTTGACATTCTCCACATGCTTTGGACTATAGCTCATATTATCTACAGCATGAGGAGAAACTAACTGGAAATTTATGAGGTTGTAGTCATAATACTTCTGGAGCCACCAGTCTGAGAAAGACTGGAGTACCATGGGCTTCGTCCCACACAATGCCAAGCTATAATTTGGCTTGTTTCTGCCTTAGTGTGTTATGAAAAATATGGGTTGTGGGTCAGCTTAATATAGGAATCCAAGTATTATGGTTTAATCAATCAATCATGGGCTTAATGTTATGTGAATCCAGATAATTCTGGAAAGCTATATTCCTGCAGTGCATCATGTCAATTGCTGCTATTGTTCAGGAGTAGTAGTTTTTATTCTGCATGGATGACAAAGATTGAGCTAGCCTTTTTCAGAAGGCAGTTTGGCTGTATTTTAGGGGAGGGTACACCATGTCAGACATGGGAAAGGGGTTTCCACAATAGCATTCCATGCACTGTCCTTTCCTAGTGGAGGAGAAAATCCCAGTCACTTATTGGGAAAAATGGCACAGTTTGCCTTTGTAGAACGAGAAGTGAATGCACTGCTCTTAATATCCGAAAGATAGAATGGCTCCTAGGCCCTGGCACAATGTGTGATCTCTGTTGGGAAAAACTAATCCCATACTTAATTTACCTGGGAATGCTATTGGATAACATGCAAGAACTCAGACTTTATCTCTGCTGTCAACTAGTGGTCATCTAAATTTTTTCAGCCCAGATATGCCACGTAGCACCACAAAAATGGCAGCATGTGATTAAAACAGTTTTTAAAGAGTGGCTTACATGGCATTCTTGGGGAAGTACCAGTAAATATATGCTCTACCAAGGTGAAGAAATTATTTGGGATATATACATAATCCAACTTTACACCACCTTTATCCTTGCATATTCTCCTCTGGCCTGTGCCAAGCTGTTCATTTTCAGGCTTCAATTCTCAAAACATAGTCTTTGATGATGCTGTCTGGGATTTCTGGAAGCTGTAAGTATAATATATCTGAAGAACATTAGATGGGAAAGATATTAATTTTGGGAACCAAAGAATAATGGGAGAAAATTCAACAAAATTTACAAACTTTCTTAAAAAAAATACTTTCAGTTCTTATGAGTAGCTTGAAGTGATATTTAGGATGTTAAAATGGAAATCAATGAAAATCCTAACTACAGCAATCTTGAAACATTTTGATATTTCAGGATGCTTTTTTATATACTCAAATAACTGTAAAATAGACCAACGGTGCTGTGTTTAAAATGAAACACTATTTAATAAAATCAAAGCTTTGCTAGGTGATAAGCCTAAGCATAATCAATCAATCAATCAAAAAGGATTTTAATGGAGCTTGACTGTTCCAGAGATGTTTGCCTTGGTAATATCATTAAAGTCCAATTATGATAAATGCTACAAAATGTTACGGTAATACTATGTCATATAATATTATTTATCTTCTTAGTATGAGAAATTATTAATTGCTGGGAACCATGATTCATTCCTGCAATACAGAAATTCATTTTGTGTGTTTCTCACCAGTTACTTCAGATTTTTTTCTTCATGAATGGATTTTTGTATGTGCAGGTTCTCTGTCAACACTATTGTGACACTGATCTTCCATTAACTAAATGTTTTACTTATGGCAGTGTCATAACACACAAAAAAACCCTCTTCTTTCTTCAATACATAGAATGTTTTTAAGAATTAGTATGCATTAACATTTTTGTTATTAGGACTTACCAAATTTAATTGGCTAATACCTATTGTCTTAAAACCCCAATGCATCGGCCATTTCCAATCAAAGTAGTATTTCTCCTACAGGATAGAAAAAATACTGTACATATTTTTATATAAGGACTATCTCCATACTTTATACTATGCTCTATACAAGCTGAGCTTATTCTTACTGACATCACTAGAAAGTTCATAATGTTATAAGAGAGAGACATAACTCACTGTGATCACAAACAATAAGTAAATATACAGTTTATTTGGAACTTTTGTCCTATGTTTACTTGAAACCCTCCCCCCCCCAAATGTGTATATGGAATAAAGCTTCTGACATAAATTGCTGCAGATGCAAATGTATTTGTTCATATAAATGGATTGGTTGGTTGGATGGAAGATAGATCGGTAGGTAGATGATAGATAGATAGATAGATAGATAGATAGATAGATAGATAGATAGATAGATAGATAGATAGATAGACAGACAGACAGACAAGACAGACAGACAGACATTCATCTAGAGTCACTAGTCTGTATAAAAATTATTACTTAGAAGATACAGTATGCCTGTTCATGCTACTCTTGTCCTTTATGAGCTTTTATCATAAATCAAATACATCCCTACGTGTAAGAGAACCCTGGCTTTAGTGATGTGCTAATCTCAAGTTTTTGTTTTTTTTTAAATTATTTTTTATTAAGTTTTATAAACTTTTAACAAATTTTAACACAAAAATATAATAACTCAACTGATAACAAAGAAATAACATAATTAACAAACAATAAAAATAGCTGCTCGGAACCCCCCCACCACCACATCCTCCTACATCCTAACCCCCTCTTCTATCCTTCTACCTACATACTTTCGCCTTTCTATACCTCTTCCCTCAATCCTCCTCTACTCCTTCTCCACCCTCTAACCCTCTATACATACCAGTACCTCTCCTTCCACCTTCCTCACCCTCCAATGCGGTGACTAGAGTTCTCCCGAGCACCCTGAAAAAATTATATAGTCCCTAAATACCCCCAACTACAGTTGAGAAACATATTCTAATACTTATTATCTCCCTCCCCGAAAACATCATCTCTAAAATTATAATCCCTCCCAAACCCTCGACTTCCCAGAATGATTACAGGGTATAACAAAAGAGAACCCCACTACATCCAACAAAATTATTATATAGTCTTAACAAGAATTTTAAACTATATAATATATATATACTAATCTCAAGTTTTCATTGTTTTGAATAGAATAGAATAGAATAGAGCTGGAAAGGACCTTAGAGGCCTTCTAGTCCAACCCCTTGCTCAAGCAGGAGAACCTATACCATCTCAGACAAATGATTGTCTAGCCTCCTTTAAAAAACCTCCAGTGATGGAGCACCCACGATTTCTGGGGGCAAGCTGTTCCACTGGTTAATTGTCCTCACTGTCAGGAAGTTTCTCCTTAATTCCAGGTTGCTTCTCTCTTTGATCAGTTTCCAACCATTGTTTCTTGCCCTGCCCTCTGGTGCTTTGGTGAATAACGTGACCCCCTCTTCTTGGTAGCAGCCCCTCAAATACTGGAGTACTGCTATCATGTCTCTCCTGTTTCTTCTTTTCTTTAGACTAGCCAAACCCAAGTCCTGCAGCCGTTCTTCCTATGTTTTAGTCTCCAGGCCTTTGATCATAGAGGCAGACTCTTAAAGATAGTCTGGAAATTTCAGCTGGCACAAAATGTGTGGTGAGTAGTTCTACATAATCCTCACTTGAAGAACTTCACCGTTTGCCAGCTACCCTCTGAAAATATTCAGAAAAACTTCTTCAAATGTTCATGATGGTGTATAAAGCCTGAGCAGTTTAATCCCAAGATATTTATGGGACAACATCCTCCCGTGTTAGTCTGATCTTCATTCTGCAGTTGATAGCAATGGTTATCTCTGCTTTCTCTGCAATGGCAGGTCATATGGTATTATCGAATAAATTGCCTCTGGAACTGAAACAAGCCCACCCTGTATCACTGTTCAGGAGTTAAAATCTTAGTACTGGTTATGTTTTTGAAGTTTTTTATTTTGTGATTTTTTTTTAAAAAAATGGCTTCTCCAGAATTATAATGAAATGAGAGGGCAGCAAATAAAATGTCCAAAGAAAGGCCTAGGGCTCTTTTTAATTTATAGATGCTATACTTTAAAGCATTTTCATAAAACCTTGTAAAAGAAGGCAATCACTGCGGACAAACTTGCAGAGTTTCTCATCTGTTTTTTCTTTAACCTCTTGTTCCATTTATAGATAACATATAGTAACATGTGGAATCCTTAATGCTCTATGAGCTTGGTTGTTTGTTTGCAGACATTTCATTACCCAACAGGCTGATGTGCAATGCCAGGTCTGTGGTAAATAAGGCCCCCCTCATTCAAGATTTAATTTCAGAGGGGGGAGCAGACCTGGCAGGTATAACGGAGACCTGGTTGGGACCGGAGGGCGGTGTCCCTCTGGTGGAAATGTGCCCACCGGGTTTCCTTGCTTTCCATCGGCCGAGAGCTCAGGGCAGGGGTGGGAGAGTGGTGGTCGTGATTACAGGCCGAGGGAGGTCACTGTTCCTCAGACGGCAGGCTGTGAATCCCTCCTGGTGAAGTGGGACCTTGGGGGTCCGAGGGCGGTGTTGATTACGTACCTGGCTCCCTGCCACGTGTCAACCTCCCTGCTCGAGCTCCTGGACGTTATCGCTGCAGTGGCGGTTGAGGTTCCCAGGCTAATAGTCATGGGTGACTTCAACCTGCCGTCTGTGGGTGGGATGTCCGGGGAAGCTCGAGAGTTCATGGCTTCCATGGCAGCCATGGACCTGACCCAGGTAATTCAAGGCCCCACACACACAGGGGGGAACACGCTTGACCTGGTTTTTGTCTCTGGACAGTGGCTGAGTGGTCAGAATATAGGGGATATAGTTATTGAGCCCCTGCCATGGTCTGACCACTCTCTCCTTCGCTTGGACTTTCTGACTGCTGCACCCCACCGCAGGGAGGCGGAACCAGTGAGATGATACCGCCCCAGGCGGCTGATGGAGCCCGAGTGGTTCCAGGCAGAGCTTGGGCCAATTCCTGAGGTTCGGATTCACGACTTGGTCGAAGAGTTGGAGGCAGCCTGGGATAGGGCTGCAGCCGGTGCTCTAGATCGGGTCGTGCCTTTGCGGCCTCTGATTCGACGTACATCTCGATCGGCCCCTTGGTATGAGGAGCTGAGAGAGATGAAACACCGTAAAAGACGCCTAGAGAGCAGTTGGAGATCGAGCCTTGCCGAATCTGACCGAACACTGATAAGAGACCATATTAGGTCCTACCTAGCGGCGATAAAAGCAGAGAAGTGTTCTTACCTCACTGCTCTTATCGCGTCATCAGCCTCCTTGTTTAGGGTGACCTTCTCCCTCCTTCATCAGGAGGTGAGAGGAGACCCCTTAGAGGGTAGAGCTGAGGATTTCGGAAAATATCTGCATGATAAAATCGCTCAGATACGGGAAGGCTTTGATTTCAACTGGGTATGTCCGGTGGGAGAGACGGAGTCTGGTCTTGAGACTGTTATCTGGGCTGAGTTTGACCCCGTGACTCCTGAGGACATGGACAGGTTGCTCGGGGGACTTAGGGCGACCACTTGTTCATTGGACCCGTGCTCCTCCTGGCTGGTGTTGGCATCCCGGGAGGTGGTACGAGGCTGGTTCCAGGCAATTATTAATGCTTCTTTAAGTGAGGGTGTCTTCCCTGCCACCTTGAAAGAGGCGGTAGTGAGGCCCCTCCTTAAGAAGCCTACCCTGGATCCAGCTGTTTTATCAAATTATCATCCTGTCTCCAACCTTCGCTTTCTTGCGAAGGTTGTCGAGAGCGTGGTTGCCCGACAGTTCCCACGGCACCTGGAGGAATCATTATACCTGGATCCACACCAGTCGGGCTTCAGGCCTGGCTACAGCACGGAAACAGCATTGGTCGCGTTGGTGGATGACCTCTGGTGGGCCCGGGACAGAGGTTGTTCCTCTGCTCTGGTGCTATTGGACCTCTCGGCGGCTTTTGATACCATCGATGATGGTATCATGCTGCAACGGTTGGAGGGGTTAGGTATAGGGGGCACTGTTTTGTGGTGGTTCTCCTTCCTCTCCGGCTGGATGCAGTCTGTGTTGACAGGGGGTCAGAGGTCGACCCCGAGACCCCTCGTATGTGGGGTACCTCAGGGGTCGGTCCTCTCGCCCCTACTGTTCAACATTTATGTAAAACCGCTGGGTGAGATCATCCGTGGTTTTGGTGTGGAGTACCATCTGTATGCTGATGATACTCACTTGTACATTTCCACGCCGAACCACCCCAACGATGCTCTTGCCATGCTGACCCAGTGCCTGGAGGCCGTGCGGGTCTGGATGGGGAAGAACGGACTCAAGCTCAACCCTTCCAAGACTGAGTGGCTGTGGCTACCGTCGTCCCGGTTTAGTCAATTGATTCCTTCGTTGTCCGTTGGGGGCGAAACAGTGGCCCCCGCGGAAAGGGTTCACAATTTGGGAGTCCTCCTGGATTCACGGCTGTCTTTAGAGGACCATCTGACAGCCGTGACTGGGAGGATGTTCTATCAGGTTCGCCTGGTGCGCCAGTTGCGTCCCTTCCTAGACCAGGACTCGCTATGCACAGTTACTCATGCCTTCGTCACTTCCAGGCTGGACTACTGTAATGCTCTCTACATGGGGCTCCCCTTGAGGTGCACTCAGAGGCTTCAGCTGGCCCAGAATGCGGCCACGCGGGTAGTGACCGGAGCGTCATGGCGCTCCCATGTAACATCGCTCCTGCGCGAGCTGCACTGGTTGCCGGTGGCCTTCCAGGTGCGTTTCAAGGTGTTAGTGACCATCTTTAAAATGCTCCATGGCATCGGACCCGGATATTTACAGGACCGCCTTCTGCCAGCAAATACCTCCCGCCGTCCGGTACGCTCCCACAGAGTGGGTCTCCTCAGGGTGCCGTCGGCCAGACAGTGTCGGCTGGCGACCCCCAGGGGGAGGGCCTTCTCTGTGGGAGCTCCAACGCTTTGGAACGAGCTCCCCCCCCGAACTCCGTACGATGACGGAATTGCGTTCCTTCCGTCGAGAATTAAAAACACATCTATTTCGACAAGCCGGCCTGGGATAGTAGCTCCGTTACCAACAAGGCCATAATTGTTTTTAGGGGATTGAGTTTTTAAGATTATGTATTGGGTTTTTTAAATGATTGGGCCAAATTATTTAATCTATTTTTAATAATTTTATTTTTTTTATGTTGATGTTTTTAATTGGGCTGTACACCGCCCCGAGTCCTTCGGGAGGGGGGCGGTATAAACATCGTAAAAATAAATAAATAAATAAATAAATAAAATAAACATCATCCCTGAGTCAGTATGGTGCTTACTGCCTCTTTATATACAGTAGCTTGCCTGCCAGTTTTGGTGGGGGTGTGGTTTTCTCCTTGGTGGTTTCTTGATTAGGGTATTGTTTCCTACCTGATTGCCTGATGCTAATCATTGCTTATCTGGCTTTTGGCTGCTGGTGGGAATGTGTTCTGGTCTTTTATTTTCATTAACAAAAGGCTGAATGTTTTGTCACTTCATACTGTATGTTGCAGACAGAATTAGCATCTCTAGTTGTATCAGTGAGAATTGAAACATAAAGCAATATTTGACTTTATGGTTGTGCCTGCTGGGGAATGGACATGGGGACATATCTGGTAACTCTAATTCAATCAGAATAATCCTTGATGGTAAAGATATAATGCTGCATTGCCCAGATCACTCTATTTCTGTTCTGCATTAGCTTGATATATGCTTCATTGCAACACCTTCAGTCTAATTTAATTTCAGGTTAGTGTGTCAGGACATAATTCAAAGCAATACAAAGCATTCTGAAAACATGCAGCCCATAATGCATCTGTATAGCACTACATATGTATAAACATACTCTCAGCATTGTTTTTAACAAACATTTCCCAAATCACATATGTCAGTATATATTTTATCATAAAATACATATTTGTGCATATTTACTCTATTTACTATTTCCTTGCAACTGTGACTTGTATTGCAACCTGGGAAGCATACACAAATAGAGGGATAGCTATGCTTGATTTGTATAGTGTCTCAGAAGATGAGAGCTAGCTGGTTTGCTTTAAAAGTATGCCATTAATCCCTAGCAATTGTAGTCAGTGTCATGTTCTAGAACACAAGAAATTTCACATATCGGTGATACCAACATCCATTAACAGACTCTTTCTGGATGAAAATAATAAGATAAAATAATATGTTGAAAAGCCATCTGAAACAAATCCATTATGAATTCTATTTTTTTGTGTGGTGGTGGTATTGGGGATATCTGTTCCCTATCTATTGCAAATCATTCTGGGTGATCCCAAATAAGCTTAAGTTTCCATTTTATATAGTACACTATATATATATATATTGTTTAAAATTGTTAACAAAGAAATAAGGGATTTCTGAGATAGCTATTTCGAGTTATTTTACCTCTCTTCAGTCAGAATTCACCCTTTCTGGGATTTGAACCTGGGCAGTCTGCATGCTAGGCAGAAGCTTTAGCCTCAAGCCACAGGCTCTGTCCTTATTTCTTTGTTAACAATTTTAAACAACATATATATATTTGTGCTTGCAGATGGCTCTGGGTTGAGCTGAAACAAGCAAAGGAAAGAATGATTTCTTCCTCCCATATTTGGGTTTACAGGGTGCAATCTAAAAAATAACCACTTGACACACACACACACACACACACACACACACACACACATATATATATATATATATATATATATATATATATACATATATATATATATACACACATATATATATATATATACATATATATATATATACATATATATATACATATATATATATATATATATATACATATATACATATATATACATATATATATATATATATATATATATATATATACATATACATATACATATACATATACATATACATATACATATACATATACATATACATATACATATACATATACATATACATATACATATACATATACATATACATATACATATACATATACATATACATATACATATACATATACATATATATATATATATATATATATATATATATATATATATATATATATATATATATATATATATATATATATATATATATATATATATATATATATATATATATATATATATATATAAATTCTGAATAAACAGAATTTAAAAGAAGCCAAACATACAGTATTTTGATGTACGTAATATTTTGTTGGGAATTACTTGGATATATGAAATGAGAATGGCCTTTAGGGAGAAGGGGGGGAAATGGAAAAAAGAGAAGGAAAACAGCAAATGTCAGTGAAACACAATTGTCTTCCTAAACTGAGGAGCAGGGAGGAAATTGAAAGTTGATCTCAGGAACCTTTACTCTTAGCCAGACAATTGCTACCGTGTTTCCCCTAAAGCAAGACAGGGTCACACTTTCTTTTTATCCCCAAAAGCCCCACTATGTCTACTTTCGGGGTACGGCTTATATTGATTGGAAAACAATTGTCAGTTTTATTTTAAGTATTTTAAGTATTTAAGTATTTTAAGCAGGAGGCGGAAGTGGGCAGGAGTAATATGTCTTACTTTCGTGGTACGGCTTATATTAGCCGACCCCCTGAAAACCCCGATACGTCTTACAATCGGGGGTGTCTTACTATCGGGGAAACAGGGTATATTCAGCATTCAAAAAGATGTCCCTCATATGTGCTACCATTTAAATACAATCTGGTAAGACACTACTTTCTTCTCACAAATTCATCTTGAAACCATTTCTTCGTGATACTACTGCGTGCTGAAAAGAAGTAGATGAAGGGCAGAGGACTATGGGAGAGGGTAGCTATAATAAATGTAACTAAATAGTCTTTCCTCACTTTCAGTAATCATGGCTCAAAGATGTTTCCTTTATTTGTTCCCTAACCCATAAGCAAACCAGCCACAAGTTGTCTGTTGCTGTGCTGTTGTTAAAGTAGCATTTTCCCTTTAAGCCAAGAGCAGCCAGGAGCATCTTTGAGGTATATAAACTCTGTCATGCTTGACTATGTATAATGGCAGAAGTGAATTTCAGGTATGAAGTCAGGTGATGAGTAGTAGGTGGTACCAGAACAGCAATAAACTGAGGGATAAGATAAAATAATGTACAGTGCCTATAACAGGAATTTCACATCAGAGAACCTATTTTCTTCTCACCTCATTGGTGTGTGCATTAATTGATTATGTGCCATCAAACTGCAGTCAACTCCTAGTGGCCACATAAATAGATTGTCTCTATGATGACCAATTCCCTAGCCTGGACTTTCAGTTCTTCCAATGGAGCACAGAGCAGAGACATGAGAGAGGAACTCTCATCGAGACTTATGAGTTTGCAAGCTCAGGTAATTCAAGTGAAGAGACAAGAAAAATTAGATGACTATGATGGGCATGGAAGATGGGAATTAAGCCTCTCATTCTTTACCATGTGCTGGTTAGCAATGAGGAAGGGTCTACTAGATTTCCTTTATGTCCCTAATCAGTAACTGTCAATAGAAGGATCAAGTCTAAAGATACACTGGACAAGCAGTGTTATCATCCTAGCCAACATAAATGTTTGCTAAACTGGAATTATGGGAATTGCGGCCCATCATGTATGAAATGTACTGAGTATGGGAAAGAGCAAGTTAATTTTTAAGGTAACATTTAAAGTCAGCGAAAACTGAAAAAAACATTGCTACTCTTCCAGAAACATCTACTGACACTAACTATAGAAGACATAAAGCTTCCTGTAATTAGTGTGCACCCTTTAGATGTGGCTAATTACCTCTTATCAATTAATTTCTTTCTCATTAGAGACTGTAGACATGAGAGAGAAAATGAGAGGTCTGGACTCATAAGGCAGCAGAAAATTCAGTTAGATAATTTTTCCAAGGTGGTTAATTCCAGGTGACTATTAGGTTATTCAACCTAGGAGAATTTAATGATTCCAGACAGTTTGTGCAATGAATGTCCCTGTAAATCATTTATAATTACAAATGTAAAAATTAAAAATCAGTCTGAAGAGAAAGATAACATGCTATTAATGATAGAGAGCAGTAGGCTAGCAATGGACGCTTAGGCCTTCTTAATCAGGGACATTCCGGTGGCAGACCTCAGCCCCTCACAGGGATTCTACTGGAAATTCAGAACTACAGGCCTTAATCAAATTAAGTCATTAACCCAAAGTAGAGTCCATCTTTTCTCCACAAATAAGCAAGATTTCCCTAATCTTGTCTAACTAATAGTATAGTTTTATTTCTGTTCTTCTCAAAACTTAAGATTATTTATTTGAAGGCAGCACATTTCAGATTATTTTGATCAACTGGCAACAATCCATGAAATTGCACATGGAGTAGAATGGGGGATGGGGGAATGAAGTCTTGCCTTCCGCAGGCAACTTCAATTCTGATTTGAGGCACCTCATTGTGCCCCAATCAAATGGTGGGTCCTTCACGATAGCCAAATAAAGAGACACATGCTAACCACATTTCTCTGGGCGAAGCAACAACTGACAAAAGGCTGCCTTCCCTTTTATTACCTGTTACAGTGGGCGGTTACACAATGCATCACATGGTTACAAACAGCCAATGACAATGTTATTTCTGTAGCCAATGACAAGGCTACACTGGCAAGCCACCCCTGTGGCCAATGGATTCAAATCTTGGTACAACGTCCATCCACCTATTAGCCCCCCTTATTTCCTGTTCCTAGGCCATATGGCCTTTGTCCTTTGTTCCAAGGCACATGGCCCTTATTCCTTTGTTCCAGGCCTAATGCATTACAACAGGGGAAGGTCCAAACCCTTTTATATTTGTCATAGTTCCTGGACCCCTTTTGAGTATGCCACCTTTTGATGGCATAGTTGCTGAACTAGGCTGAATATTGCTTCCTTCCCACAATTTGAGATGGAATACACATGACCAGGAAATTGTCTTTGGACAACATTGGCTTCCTCAGCCAAGAAAAGGAGATAAGCACTGGTCCTAGAGTCAGATATGACTGTAGGGAAACCTTTACCTTTACCTCACCCATGAAGTCTATAGTGTGAATCCTAAAATAAGATTAACATAATTAGCAATAACCGCAGCAACAAGTGTGAAAACTCAATCTACCTCTAAAATCCATGTTGACATTTACCACCTTGCACCATTGCACAACTATTGGTGACCTAAATATGAATGATAAAAGATGGGGGTCAAATACTATATTTACAGTAGAAATGCCTTAATGCGCAGCCTAAGTAGCACAATAATGCAGTCCCATTCAAGAGCCATAAACATAGGACTCTACTCATACCATTTGTGCCACTATGGAGGGAGCTGGGTTGGAAAGGGATGCTGGCCATATTCTAAAACCATTGAATGACCATCATCTACTAAATCTAAGACAAGCTGTTCAATCCCACCTTCTTTATGTATGCATGTCATTGCTGGTTGATTGGCTAAATTAATGCCATCTTATTCTTTCACTAACTATTCCAGCAGTTCTCAACCTGTGGGTCGCGACCCCATTTGGGGTCGAACGACCATTTCACGGGGGTCGCCAAGCACCGCAGTCCGCCTTTTTTTTTGGGTTGGCCATTTTTTCCTATCGCGATGCAGGCCGTCACGCCGCGCATGCGCGATGCACCCCGTCGCGCCGTGCATGCGCGGTGCGGGCCCCCCATTTTTTTGCGTGATGTGGGCCAGGGTCGAGCCCCGGAAAAGGTTGAGAACCGCTGAACTATTCTCTTTACTTGAAAGGACAAACATAAAAAAATCTATTATTTGAAATTCCATGCATAAAAATAATTTAAAAAACTAATCAACATTTTCCACATTTGAATTACTTATATTCCATTATTAATAAGTCAGCTATATTTTGAACATGTCAATTAAAAATATGGTTCATTCCACCTAAGAATTATTGAAAATATATTGTTGAAAACTTTATACATTGGCATATTTAGGGTAACACCAATCTTCATTTTCTTCATATAATATTCATGTATAGTCACATTAGCATATTTCACTGTACATTGGTAAAAATGAAAGTTGAACCTTGAACCTCAAATAATGAAAAAACATTTGTTCATCTGCATGCAAAATTCTGCCCATTACAGAATTCAGTAATAAAGTGGAAATGAAATGAAGTTATGCATTTATTTTGTCAATAAGCAGCCCTATATAAAATATCTATAATGTAAGCTATTACTGTACTGTGAGAATTTCATTCATATTAGATGCTGTCATTCTATCAGACACTTCCAAGTAAATGTGACCAACCAGATTTCCTACATACAGTACATGCTCAGTCTTTCTTTTTATGATGGAAAAAAAGCATGACAGTAAGAGCTTAGTGCTACTTGAAAGATGTCTGTTTATCATTTATTTATTTTATTAAGCATGTAAATGGTTCCAATTACAGCTTAGCACTACAAAAGAAAGGGACAGTAAAAGAAAGCAAAATAAGGATCTGGGATTTCAACATGGGTTCATTTCTTTCATCTCTATTGATTCCTTCACATCTTAATCCTTACAGCACAATTTAAGCCTATAATACAGGGATGTCAAACTGCCGGCCCATGGGCCGGATGCGTCATGTGGAAGCCCCGCCCATCCCATTGCCGGCAATGGCAAATCTGTCCCGATATGTTACGTGATGTCGCGAGTTTGACATGTCTGCTATAATACATTCTACTTTAAGATATACTGTACTGTAAGTTGCATCCTTACTTGGATCGGGAGTCTCTCCTCACAGTCACACATGCCCTTGTCACCTCGAGGAATGACTACTGCAATGCTCTCTACATGGGGCTACCCTTGAAGAGTGTTCGGAGACTACAATTAGTGCAAAATGCAGCTGCGCGAGCAGTTGTGGGCCTTCCGCGTTGTGCCCACATTTCACCAACACTCCGCATGCTGCATTGGTTGCCTATTGGTCTCCGAGCCCAATTCAAGGTGTTGGTTATCATGGCATGGGACCAGGATATTTACGGGACCGCCTTCTGCCACATACTTCTCTACGACCGGTGAGAGTGCACAGGGTTGGCCTCCTTCGGGTCCCGTCAGCGAAATAATGTCGTTTGGCGGGCCCTAGGGGGAGGGCCTTCTCTGTTGTGGCGCCCGCCCTCTGGAACCAACTGCCTCCTGAAGTCCGCGTTTCTCTGACTCTCCTGGCCTTCCGGAAAAATCTAAAAACTCATCTTTGCCGGCAGGCCTGGGGATGACTGTGGTTGATTGTTGAATTGAATGTGTGTTTTTTTATTGATTTTTTTTAGATATATTTGTTTGGGTTTTTTATGGTACTTCACTGTTATATATATGTTGTTAGCCGCTCCGAGTCCCTTGGAGAGGAGCGGCATACAAACCCAAATAAATAAATAAATAAAATTTGAATTGAGGTAGTTGTATTTAGGCATACCCAGTTATTTATCTGATTAATTTACTTACTAAATTCATTTCTACATAGAATTCTTCTGACTACAAATGCTATGAATTATTTGGGTACATTTGTTTTAATCTCACAAGGATGGGATTATTCTTCCATGCATCTTCCACTAACAAGCTCTCTTACTCTCTAATGGTCCATCTCAATGGACCAGTATCTTCTTGCCTTTCACCAGTGCCTTCTCAACAAAATATAGGCCATCCTCTTCTATATCATGAATACAGAAATGGAGCAGATAGTTGTGTCCAAATCAACAGCCATCCTGGCCCATGTAGTGGTTAGAATCCTTGTAAGAATTGCCTTATTCTCTCATCGTCAGTGATGGTTCTGGCATTCTTGGGATTGGCGATAGAACAAAGATCACCCCCTTCTCAGAAGCATCTGCCTTCAACCAAATAAGTCTGTGGAACCAATAATAACATCTGAATAGCAGATTAGTATTATCAGTGTTGTCTCCAGCTGGTTTCATGACACATAGAGTCTTCATAGGCAGTGGTTTGATGGATATGCCTTCTCTTCCACATGGCAAGCATCTTCTCTTGTTATGTTGATGCAACAATGTTATTTGTGTAATAAAATATAGATTTTTTTGGGTGTAGAAAGAGTTGCATTTTTTCCTGAAATGTAACTTTGGATCTTCAGGGGCAATGGATATACTGTTCCAAGACCTGAAACAGAGGTTAGGGGCAGATTGTCATAGAGAAAAATCTATCTATGGGATTACTAAGAGTGGACACTGACTTGATAGCATACGATCAATCAATTAATCAATTCATGTAAAATCAGTTTTCAACTATTGAGGATATCATTAGTCTGATAAAAATGAGTGTAAATTTTCTGTCTGCTAGGATAACATATAGAGTTAACAAATTTTTCATTTGGGTCAACTGTGCTAATAAATACACTTTTTTTCTTGCAACAGAATCAGGTTTCCATTTTTTTTGTTAATGATTTAATGTTATTTTAGAATTGGATATTCAGTTTTCCATTAGTTTATATCAACTGGGAAATTGCTAAAATGTTTTGATTGTTTGTATTTTTCTATTTGGCTGTATACATTTCCACTGAAAATAGCCATGCTATATAAAAAAAGAAATGGACAAAACCAGACAAAGAAACAAATAGATAATATGCATTTAAACTATTATATATCTTCCTGCAGACAAGCTAGAAAACCATGAAGCACCAAGCAAGACTTGGAGAGGAAATTGGTCTTGATCAGGAGTTATCACACAGCAGGCTTACCTCTGTGAAATCAGAAGCCACTTCTACAAGATCTAGCAGAGCTCCCAATGAGAGCTCCAACTGAAAGCATTTAGTAATAGCTAATGTCAGTTGAAGAGGGCTCAGGAACCCAATCATATTATAGCAAAACACTTGGGAGTTTAGCCCAGCCATTCCCACCTAGCCCAGCCAAACCCATACACATAACATATTGTTGAGAGGACTCTGATTGCTTCCTTTTCTCCAAAAAGCTGTTTCCTTTTGTCCAACAAGCCTCTAGAACAGCGGTTCTCAACCTGTGGGTCGCGACCCCATTTGGGGTCGAACGACCATTTCACGGGGGTCGCCAAGCACCGCAGTCCGCCATTTTTTGGGGGGGTCGGCCATTTTTTCCCTATCGCGATGGGGGCTGTCGCGCCGCGCATGCGCGGTGCGGGCCCGCCATTTTTTTTGCGCGATGCGGGCCGGGGTCAAGCCCCGGAAAAGGTTGAGAACCGCTGCTCTAGAAAAACAAGTGACTTTGCCCACCAGTAATTTAATTTGTTTCTTCAGCTGAAAGGTCTGAGTTTCCATTTCCAAATTCAGAGGGTCATTAAAAAAAAATTTATATTGCTTCCTCCACCAGGGATAGTCCATCATTAAGTTCTGGGAGGATGAGACAACCTTTGATTATCGTGTGTTAGTTCATTATTGGTGAAGCCACAGTTCAGAGATCTGAACCAGGCTACCACATTATGCAATGTATTTTGCCATACTGGTTAGGCTTTTACATAATGGACACTTTTAATAAAATTGATGTTTAAGTGCCTGTAAGCCCATTAGCTTCAATGCAGTTCAAATTAAAACAAAAGACGAGGGGGAAAAAGGGGTGGAAGAGGAGCAAGAGAAGGAAAAAAAAAGTGAGCAGGTTACAAAAGAACTGCAAATTTCAACAGTATCCTTCGCCATGACTTATTACAAGTGCAAAATGTAATTACCTTAATGCTATTTTGATATCATATCAGCAAATTGCACCGAGGCCCATTGTGACACTTACATTAGGGTAAGAATTATCCTGTTGTGAATGTCGTTCCCCAGAGAAAATGAAGCAGCACAAATGACTGTGATGCTTCGGCAATTAGCTACTTCAAGACAGCAACCACTTCAATTTCTGCTTTTTTCCCCTTAACGTATACAATGTTTAACCTATAAGCAAATAACCACTTATATTCCATTTGTTTCCATCTTTTTAAACAATTAATTTCCCAGAATCTTTTCTATGTCTATATTTCACTGTCTTATCCTATCCCATTTTGTGACTTTTTCTTCTCTCCTTAAGAATGAAGAAGAGGGGAAATCATCTACTTGCCTGGAACTAGACAATGTAGAAATTTGGATGTTTGAAGCATGCATGCCTTATCATTAACACTAATGCCACAATCCCATAAGGCAACAATGCAATGTTGGAGGATTATATCACTTCATGTTGAGCAAACACAAATTAAACTGGCTACAGCCCTTTTGATGTTTCTTTTTAAAGCTCTTGAGGATTAGAACCCATGGAGGAAAGGAGCACTTACAGCTTTACTTTTCTTTGCAAATTCTTGCTACTTTATCCCGATCTGTGGGAGATACCAGCATGGACAGAAGACAATACTGCGAAGTGGCATACAATTTCATAGGCTGCAGAGAGCACTGTAATTAATATGCCATTCAACAGAATACTACAGTATGTAGTACAGTGTGGCAGTTTCATATTTTATTTTTCCAACAGTTTCTTGAACAACCTGCCTAGCCTCCACAACTTGTTCCTTATTTTAAGGGGGGGGTTCCCCTTATTAAAGAACTTTACAAAAGAACTGATGAGACTTTTTTTCCAGTGTCACAAAATGCTAAACCAGCATATCTCTTGTACTAGATGTGCAACAAGAATGGGTGCTTATATACGATGTGCTTATATACTTCCCACTGTGAAAAATAGAAACTTTGATCTGATCTAGCATGGCAAATTGTATGTATTCCATGGAATAAAAATCAATATTTCTTATTTATGTCATTGGCCAGGCAAATCTACATTTGTTCCATTTTTCTGACATTCCGATCCAACATCAGTAGCCTTTTAAAAAAAAATAATAGTACTATAACCTCCTTATATGTCTATTTTGAAGTGCCATGGAAAATTAAATTTCTCTTATGCTTACAAAATTGCACACTTACCTTATAATCCTAAACTACACACAGTGCAATTGTACTTACTCTCACATAAATGACCTTAAAAGGTTGCAGGCTAAGCCCTGGAAAAAGCCATGGAGACAAAATATTACCTATTGGTGAACAGATAACTGATGAACATAATTTGGTCAGTTAAGTCTGCAATTTAAGATTTGGTTGAACATAGTGGGATCTGCTTCTGAATAAATATAATGTACAGGATGGCACTGTAATAATGCATTAAGTATGGCTTCTAATTTATTATTTATATTAACTAAATTTTGCAGGAAAACAAAAAAATGTTTGAAAACTTTTTAATAATATTTTTATTAAGATTTAAAGCTACAAAGATAAAAGCTTGATACAAACTAAGAAAAATATAAAAGAGAAAAAAGAAAAAATGGTAAACAAAAAGAAATATATAATGAAATGATTTCCCCCTTCATCACAAATACAAATTTAGTAACTAATCATCTTCTCTGATACTACGACAAAAAATCTCATCTCTTATCTACAAATCAAATTCTTAAAGCCTCATCATTCATTACTAATCAACAGCTTCAGACTTTAAGCTTTGTATATTTAATTTTCATTCAAAATAGGAATGAAGCCTTTTCAGCCGGAAATGTGTACTGTAATGGTAGATGTGTCTATGTCTTGTAAAATTTATAAAAAAAGAAAAATAACTGATGAAAGAGTAGTAGTAGTACTATTTTCAGAAAAAGAGGATAACATTTGTCCTTGAGGTAAGTGAGAGCATTTTTCCTTAACCACTCTTTCAGATTTAGGAAGCAAAACATGAAAATATTTTCTACAGATATAGAAAAAAAAGTTAAATGATACATTATTTTCTAGGGGTAATTAGAAATTTTAATTTATTAGGTGACTTTGGGATAGCCACCTTGTACAACTTACACAACACTTATTCAACTTCACTGGGTTGTTTCTCTGACCAAAAATTGGCACCATGAGCTTATGGAAGAAAGGCAGGATATATAGGTAGACCTTGCTTAATGACTGGCCTTTTTAGAGACCATTCAAAGTTATGACAAGGCTGAAAAAATACCTGTGCATCAGTCATTCCACTTACAACCATCAAAGCATCTTGACAGTCATGTGATCAAGATTCAGGAACTTCACAACCATCAGCCATTTATAACTATCACAGAATCCTGTGGTCACATGATCACCATTTATGTGCTTCACAGCCAGCTTCTGACAAACAGATTTGTAGTTGCTTAATGTCTTGCTTATTAACTGCAGGAAAAATGAGGTTGTAAGTCCATTGTAGTCATTTGATGTCTCATTAATGATCATGTTGCTTGGGGACAGAGATTTTGGTTCCAATTGTGTCATTAAGCAAGGTCTACTTGAAAATCATTGTCATCATCATCATTATAACAAATTATATTGTTGTCCTTGTTGTTCAAAAATTAAATATATGAATTTTATTTATTCTGTCTCTGTAGATTATGGATAGGCAGCCTCATGCCTTCCCAAAGTTTTGGAATTGAACACTCAGAAATCTTGCTATTATCTATGGTTGGGAACTGAGGTCCAAAACCTCTTGAGGGTATAGTGTGCCTTCCAGATTTTTCTATAATCTTTTCAATCAAAAGATAGTTGAGAATCATCCTGCTTTTTTATTTCTCCCTTTTGCTTCAACTATGCAGCAATCCAGATTCAGAATCATGAATATAGTTTGCCAGTTCAACTTCCTTCTCTTGGCTCTTGTGTCAGGTTTTTGCAAAACTAGTCAAAGACTCCCAAGTATCATGTCCCCTTCAAGTTCAGAGAAGGACTACCAAGGTGGTGAAAGGACTAGAAACCAAGAACTTCAAAGGATGGTAAAAAGGCTTACATATGTTTAGATTGCAGAAGAAAAGGTTAAGAAGGGACATGATAGCTGCCTTCAACTATCTGGAGAGCTATCACATTGTAGGAGATTCAGACTTATTCTCACTTACTCCAGAGGGTAAGACTAAAATGAATGGGATAACATTTCAAGGATATAAATACAGATTAGATTTTAGGAAGAACATCTTGACAATAACAGCTTACAATCAGTAGAATAAATTATCTCATGAAGTGGTTTCTTCTCCTTCACTGGAGCTTTTCAAACAGAGACTGGATAATCATCTGTGGGGATGATGCAGTAGGTTTAATTTAATTTAATATTCACATTTATATGCCGCCCTTCTCGGAAGACCCAGGGCGGCTCACAACAAGATACAACAACAATTTTAAAATTAACCACACTCATATCACATACAAACACAATCAATTCACAGCCACAGATGGCGGGACACTCTTAGGGCCGAGGGGCAGAGCACAGCTCATATGCCCCAAGCCTGTTGGCATAGATGTGTCTTCAGCACTTTCCGGAAAGCTAGGAGGGAGGAAGCAGTACGAACCTCTGAGGGAAGCTGGTTCCAGAGGGCTGGGGCAGCAACGGAGAAGGCCCTTGCCCTAGGTCCCGCCAGATGACATTGTTTAACAGACGGGACTCGTAGGAAGCCAACCCTATGCACCCTGACCGGTCGCTGGGATTCATGAGGCAGAAGACAGTCCCGCAGGTATCCTGGTTGGTTTTGATGACTTCTTAGATCCCTTTCAACCTCTATGATTCTATAATTTGATATATGACTTAATATAAAACATCATTTATTTCTTGCTGTTTCAGCATGACAAGTGTGTGATGTGCTAGGAAATAAAAATGAACTTTGTTGTGATTAGCTAGCTGCTAGCACATGGAGTTGAGGAAAGAAAGAAAAAATCCAGGATTTTCAAGATATCTGTTGCTCATCAGATTAGGAGAAGACCAGCAAAGGAAGAGGAAGCCCCAATGGGCCAACTGTGTATAATGTTTGCAAGATTGTTGGTTTATCTGAAGTGTTACATCTATCAATATTGTTGTCCTTGTTGTTGCTGCTAATATATAACACATTGCTGCTCAAGATGGAACAGAGATAATTGCCAAATTCAACAGAATCTTGAAATACTTTTTCATCTCCAGTGACATGTTTCATTGAGATTTTTATTTTAAATCATTAGGAAGCCCCCTCATGTTACACTTCACTCATTATTTGTCACATGGGGTTCTGTGTTCCTAATGAACTGTTAAAAAGCTGTTAATGAGTTATGTAAATGAGGGAAAGCGTTCACTGTAGAATTGATGGAACTTGGAAATTTTTCCGTTCATCTTTTTCCAAAATATAAACTAATAATTTACTCTGTAGAATTCCCAAAAGCTTATATTGTAATTATTATATGGTCTCTTTAACCCAGAATGCAGCACCTTAATAAGAATGAGACTGGCTTCTCTGGGAAATTCTCTAGTCCAAATTATATAGAAATTAAGATGCTTCTGATATATTATCTTTTAAGAGTCAAAAGGGGAGAGCAAATGTTACATTCTTTTAAACTCAAGAATTATTCCATAGGGAATAAGTTGCTGAATGAAGCCTAGCACATCTGGAGGGACCAAGTTAGGGAAACATTTTGGTGACCAGATGTGGTCAGCATTTCCTGATGGACACGGGATGATGTAATGTTCTTAGTTTTAATATTTTTGAGTGCTGAAACCAGAGAAATTTTGTGCCTAATGAAAACACCTGAATACAGACATAGTTGCTTTATAGTTGAATATACAGTATGCACAGATACTGTATACAAAAGGAAGAGATGTTAAGTATTGGTGTGGAGATGGCAGAACATTGCTGCAATCATTCTGTGTGGTGTGGACTATAGAGATATTGTGTGTATCAAGGAATAGGTGGAGGAGGAACATGGAAATCTGGCAGGACCATAAAGGATACTAGAGAAAGAGCTGTGGATGGAAAGGATTGCAGTTTGTAGAGAACGTAGTCAAGGAGATCCTGACAGCAATGCTGGGATCCCAAAAGAACTGTTTTGTCTCTTCACTTTGATCAAGAAGTGAAAGTACTGACAGAAGATGCTTGAAGAAGAGAAGGGAAGGAGAAAGTGAAACAGGTAAGATATTCTAAACAGCTCCATTGAGAATGATCTATGCAGAACTATAGCTGTGTATGCACACATCCTGGAGATTGAGATGTTTTCTGAGGATGGACTCCAGCACAAGTCCGAAAGCTTGGAAGAACAAATCTCTGGTCCCAGTAAGCCAAATCACTTTATCTACTAGAAATATATACAAGTTATTTGCCTAAGAACACACAACAATAAACACTGTAATTAGATAAGAAAGGGCCTTAGCAGACTGGGCAGTGATGGGCTAAGCCTTCACTGGAAACTTAGAGTGAAAGTTTTTTTCTGTACATTGAGCCTACTGCAAGATTCATATGGGGTTTCATATATTTCCTCCCTTAAATATTTTAAATGTAGGCAAATGTTGGAAGCAATTGAAATAAGCCAGGTCTCCAACCCAGCATTTAGGGCTCTCTTGTTCATTCTGCTCTGGTGAACCATGGATTTTCGGTCTCTACTACGGTGCCTTCAGAGTAAGGTCAAAAAAGTCAAGATTGTGGCCACAACAGTGTAAAATACAAATCAAATAAAAAAAATGGATAGTACGTTGATTGTACCATCACAACTGCCATTTTTATTTGTTTTATTGTATCCTGTGGATGCTCCTGTGCCCTCTGGTTCTGCCATGGCAGCATCCTAATATTTAAGAGCTCATGTTCCATAAACTTGCATCGAGGAGAACAAATGTGTGACATCATTTGCTAACAAATTTCATGATAATAACGCACCAGGATTAATAACTACTGTTTTAAATAAAGTGCCTAGAGGCTACCTTTACTAGGACAAGAAAAATATCCTCATTTTCAAGGGTAAATGATAAATTATGGAACGAAGCAAGTGCTCAAGGGTTGTGTCACATAAGTGTTAATATTATGCTCACATCAGCAGCACTCTGCCTTTTTAATTTAAAGCGTGTATTCCTATGAGATTAACTATTATCTCTTTTTTTCACTTTTTTTTTTGCACTCTACCCATTTCATTATAACATTCTTTTCATGGATCTTTAGCTGCCATGGCATCTGAAAAGAAGCTTTTCCTATCTTTCAACAGGAATAGTCGCCGTTTGAATTAGATTTTTTTTATTGATTATGTTTTAGAAATGAAGCTCCGAGTATTACTTTATGTCTACTTTTAATGTTTATTGTCAGTTATTTTTGCAACCAACATCCATTGAATGTTTTTTTTCTTGCACAGAAGATGGAACTTTTATGTCACCCATGTTGCCAAAAATAAAAGGAAAGAAAGGTGAAAACCAAAGAGTTTTCATACAGAAAAGCTTGGATAAAGAAGAAATGGTTCCGTGATCCCCACCAGAGATGTCTGAAAGAACTAAAAGACTAAGAGAATGCTACTCTTAAATGTTACTTAACAGTATAATAATCACTAGGCAGGGGTTCTCAACCTTGGCAACTTTAAGACTTGTGGACTTTGCTGGCTGAGGAATTCTGGGAGTTGAAGTCCACAAGTCTTAAAGTTGCCAAGGTTGAGAACCCCTGAGACTAGAGGGAGAAAAATGTAAACCTCTCTATTTGGGCGGTTCATTAATTCATTCCTGCAAGATTTTAAGGATTGCTTCTAAACTGCAGAATAAGAGTTTTCCAAGTTTTCTGTCCTCTAGATTGAGTTGCTCATTTGTCTACAGTATTTTTTTTAAATATTCTTGAGTGCCTTTTGCATTTTGAAAAGCCAATAAAGTGAGTTTCTGTTTGAAACTTTAAAACTTTTTTTTTTAAATTGCAGTACATCATAATCTACAAAAGGAAGAGCAGGAGAAAAATGAAGAACCATAGACAGCATCACCACACATCACCATTTTACTGCAGTAATGAAAGCTGCTTAAGATATAGATTGCTTTACTTTTTGAGGAAAAAGTAAAACTTGACTCTTAGTTTTTCTTAGGCAAAGATATTTTAGGGCAAGTGTTTCTATTATATATTTGGCTTGTTATGTTTGTATCTTGTATTTCCTACAAGAGGAAAAGGTAACACATATCATATCCCGTTCTTTCCTTTTCTCCACAACAATCAATCCAAAGAATGACTAGAATAAAACCACCCATTTAATGTAACTGCCACAATGTCTTGTGTAGAGAGGGGCTTGTGGAAGCAGATGCTCTAGCTCAGCGTTTCTCAAGTTTGGCAACCCTAAGATGTGTGGAATTCAACTCCCAGAATTCCCTGGCTGAGGAATGCTGGGAGCCAAAGTCCATGCACCTTAAATTTGCCAAGCATTGTTTTAGCTATTAAAGTCCCTGAATTTGCCAGAATTAGTTAAGGACTTTGGACTCGTAGGTAAGAATGGTTTATTTTCACATTTTCTATTCCACTCACTGCCAATGATTCTAAGCAGGGTACAACAGAAATAAAAAAAATAAAACCACAAAAGAAACAGGAAATAAAGTGAAACGTATTGCATAATCCAACAAGGGCAGTTTCAAAAATGCCCTTGTTCCAAACTGATTCCAAACTGATGAAGCTTCTTGGATAAGAAGCAAAACATTCTCTTCTTTTTCCTCAAGGAAAAACAGTCCAGTTGTCTTTCAAAGAAAAAAAAAAGCACCTTTGAGTTTTCAAACTTAAGTTTTCTCAAATGTTCTCTCTAGAGCCAGTCTTTACTCCTACTGTATGTGGAAACTTACCAGAAACATAGTGGTCCATGTATATGGAGCCAAGTTATTCTCCAGGGGGTGGGAATTGAGAAGAAGCTGCACATGAAACTCCTTAAGAGATGGGACCCTTAGCAAGTGCCTCTCTGGAGAAATCTTCCTGGATTGGCAATTCATTTCAAAGTAGACGGCTTTGAAAACAACTAGGTCCTGGTCTTCTCTAAAGCTTGATGTAGTAGGAAGCAAATTGGAAATGTCCTTGTGGAGAAGTAAATATGGGAAAACATTTAGAAGTTGTTGTGACTCCAGTCAGTACAACAATATTGAATTAGGTTAATTAAGAAAGTTCCTTTTTGGAAACTAGAAACCTCTTTTAAAAACCTTCTTGGTATATGAAAAGTAGTAGAGGACAATGTAGAAGAAACTGCTATGTTTTCTTGCCAGTGTTGAGGAGGAAATGCAATGTGAGAGGGGAATGAGCTAATCAGTATTATAGAAGGGGTGGAGAAAGGATCTCTTAGGGGGAGCCTGGAACCCCCACAGAGCATGTCCCCGGGTGGTAGATTGGGGGGCCCTACCCATTATGGCTTTTATACTGTAATGGCAGGTTGGAGGGAATCAAATACCTCCCGTGGACCAACAGGCCTGGTGAGTGGCAGCTGGCTCCCCAGTATTGACTAAAGGCAGAGACCATATTGGTTGGAATGGATTCAGAAGAACAGCACACGGTGTGGTGGCAGCCACTTGAACAGTGTGTGCACAGCGGTGTAGAAAGCAAAGGGAAGACTACTACACTATATATTTTCCAGGAAAATCATGTTAATAGTGGCCAAACCTAACAATGGCCCTGAGTACGGGTGCCCCTTAGATGGGGCAGGGGTGCTAAGAATCTCCCGGTCTGCTAGAAGCACGCTAAACCCAAAACTATGAATTGGTACGTGGAATCTGAGAAGCATATACAAAGCTGGGAAAACACACAACACTATCCAAGAATTGTCCAAATACAATATCTCTATATTGGGAGTGAGTGAAATGCGCTGGCCTGAAAATGGAATGTGTAGAATAGGAAATTATACTATCTACTACTCTGGTACGGCATACTCTATTTAATCCTCCAGGGAAAGATTGAAGGCAAACAAGGTCCAGGCAGAAGAAGAACATCGTGGCTTCAAAATCTAAGGGACTGGTTTGGACAAAACTCAGCAGCACTTTTTTGTGCGGCTGCTGATAAAAACAGGATCGCCAACATGATCGCCAATGTCCGATAACAGATCTGGCACAACAAGAAGGAGAAAGGGTGAGGTTATGCTGGACAGTTTCATATACTTACTTGGATCTTGGATCTCCAAATGCTGCTGCAAGTATACCTATCCAAGGTTATACAGATGGTTATAAGAGCATACGGCAATCTTCCTTTTCATGTTGAAATTGGAACTTAATTCCATGCATTTACATATATAATCTTTGCAATAACCATTATGTCAATGCTGCTAACATTGGATGTTTTTACTTTGACAACAGATGGAGATGTAGCCATTTTCTTCTTTTTGCTTTTAGAGTTAGATGATGCTGGGGAGGGGGGATGTGCATGAGAGGTCAGCTAGACATAATAATACTGAACCTAGGGTGAGAATCAAGGTTGTTGAAATAAGAGATGATAAGATTTGGTGGGCTGGAGAGCTGGAGGGAAAGCCCGCACTTTAAACTAATTGGGAAATGTGATTTATGACTGTTAATTGGAGGAGGGAATTGTGCTTTGATACTATGTGTTCAAGGGGGGAATTTAGTTTTTTGCTTCGATTATGTTAGTGCCAATGTTATGCTTCTCAAATAAAGATTCTTTAAGGTAAACAATGCCTTGAAGTTCTTTGAAGAGTTTCATCTGTCGGAACCATGACACATTACTTGTGTGATTCACAACTCAGGAGAATATGAATCTGATTATGTGTGTCTGCCCAACATTTATCTAAAAAAAAAAAAGAAGGAAGTTAGACAAGTGCAATCTATCCCCAAATTGCTGTTCAGTGAATCAAGTGCTAGTGAGAAGTGCAAAATGCAAAATATGTGCAAAGCCTATCAAAAATCTGTTTTCCATCCCTGAAAATAGGAAGAAGATGAACCCAACAAAGGAAACTGCAAAGAAAACTTTGGAACAG